>JAMKCH010001325.1:0-68651 GCA_023653785.1 Ophioderma brevispina
AAAAGGAACGAAGGTGAACAAAAGTCATGAAAGAAATGTTGCTTGGTAAGCTGCGAACTAACATCTTTGTGCAGAACCAAGATCCATAACTTATTGCTGGACCTCATTTCTATTCAATTTACCACGATGCTAATATAACACGATAAATTAAATATATAGAAATTAAATTACTCGGCAAGTTGCTGGTTTTGGTTCTGTACACAGATGTTAGGTCACAGTCTGCCAATCAACTTTTCTTTTCATGACTTTTGTTGTTTCCTTCTCGAATAAATGATGAAATATAAGGTCTAGGTTAACTGAACGCACAGTAGAAGCCCAAGGTTTATTTATTCGTGAACGAGGATGCATGTATCTTGTACTTTGCGTGATGAAGATTAGCTCAATCTTAACACTTAAGTGCATAAGGGAGGTCTACGTGGGCCAGTATTTCGTTTTTTGCGCGCAATGTTTTAACGCTAAATTATTTTTGCCAAAGAATTTATGTAATTGCCGAAATATCAGTTGCGCATATTTTGGTGGAAAAAATTCAAATCGGCCATGGCGTTTTTATACAATGTGAGTCCAAAAAAAACCCCCTACATTCAGAATAAAAAATAATTAAAATAGTTAAGAATTATTTTGCTCAAATGTTTGCTTTGTTTATAAAGAGGGATTAACAGGCTTTCAGAAAACGTTTAGTTGGTGTCATTTGGACTTTGGAGGAAGAAGTTATGCCTATTTTACTGAGAGACTTAAAAATCCTGTTTGGCCGATTTTGAGGCAAACAAAGATGCATCGTTTACATAGAGTAATATGGTCTTCAGCAGTGATTTGAGTAAAAACATTTAACACCAAAATAATTATTGTTAAACAACTGAAGGTGGAAGAATAATTGAAGGATTATAAAAATAAAAATAATATACCGGAGATTACAAAAAGAAAATGCTGAGTGAAAAAATGTTAAATTTCCCAAATAAGAAAATCAAGATAGCTGGTGTAAGACCACAGTTTACTTTGGTTCAGCAAGATTTCATGGTTTTAACCAACAACAAAACTTGGGAACCAAAGTGAAACCACAGAAGTTTTTGTATTCCGCTTGAAAAAAGTGCGATATTGAACTTTAAGTTTTAATTCCAATTTATTTACAGAAAACGTCAGCTTTAGTTCTTCTCGCAATTTATGGACACTGAGTATACTGAATTTGTGGAAAATAATTACCTTAGAGATGTAAAACAAAAATCTCTGAGCAGTTTCATTATGTTCATGAACTGAGACATTGATATGGAGTAATTTTCAATAACTGACTCTTTATGATTGAACAATGGTAATTTAATTTGTTTACGGTATTTTACTTATAATTATGTTACACAATAGACCGTTTTATTCAAACTGGTATGTTTTTGACTAAAAGAAATCGATACCATCCAAAATTGCATGTGTGAATTGTCTTTGCTATTATGTGTTATGGTATACGTCGGTGTCAGTCTCTCCGCATTGTATGGCTAAAATCGGCCAAACATAATTTTTAGGTCACTCCGCAAAATTGACATAGTTTCTGAACCCAAAGACAGAAAGACACCAAATAAAAATCTCCTGATAGCCTATTTATCCATATATAAATAACCAAGCAAACATTCAAGCAAAAATAACGTTTAACCTTTGAAGAAAAAATCTTTCCTGAATGTAGGGTTTTTATTGACTCACACTGTACTAATTAGCATAGGCATTTTTGTGGTGCTTTTCAAATTTCGTTTTACCCTTAAATCGGACTGGAGTAAATATTTTGATTTTTTTTATCCCAGCAGTGTAATTGTATTTGTCCTATTATTATGAGCCGTATTTTAATGATAATAATATTACATTTTCTCACTCAGCTATGCATCCTTGGATCATCATACTTTCTCCCTGTTTATCTTCTGCACGAGTGATTGCTTAGATGGTTTGCCACTTCTTGACATGTCTTATGTGTCTTCCCCCCTTTAATATTATACGGCACTTGTCTTGCGTTGTCCTGGTCTCCTCTTTGCTTTGTCCTTGTTTATTCTTTGGTCTTTTGTCCTGTTTAAATAACCTCAAGTTGGGACTATCGTAAAGTTTCTAATAAGTTTATTCGACCTCTCCTCTATGTCATCTCTATTATGTGTATGCATATGCTTAGTTTCGTTATAGTTTAGTCAAATTATACATCTATATTAGATTCTATAATTATAAATTTATTATCTCTCAATTTTTGTATTATAAATTATCTTTGCATTTCAAGACTTTGTACATTGTGATTCTGATTATACATGTATATAAACTTGAATTGAATTGAATGCAGCATGATGTACATATACTGGTCACCGATATATTTAGGGAAAGAATTGTATTACATTTCATTCATTTTCAAACAAAATGTGAAACTTTTGGATTTGACATGCCCCGTAGTTTTGAAAGGTATAATATGTGCAGAAATCAGTACTTCGCCGATATCAAAGTCATTTCTTTGATCTTTGATCTCATGGCCTATATGTTAAATAATGATGACAAAATGACCCCATTAAAAAGTCGTGAGGTCACCACTATTCAGAGGTGAATATGTTATGTTTTTATCATACCATGTGTGTGGAAATACAATGAACTAAACACCCCAAAAAGTAACTCCCACCCTGCAATTTGTCTGTAAAGTTCAAATGACACATAGGATATACATTGTGGATATAATTGAGAGCGATGTTTAATTACGCCTATTTGGATACCTATTTGTGGTGATCGACCTGGTATTATTGAAGTTATGCCACTTGACAGAAACCCACCCCCGGAATTAAAAAGCGCAGGTAAACCCGTAGAGTGAGCGAATTGAGTCAAGCAGAGAAGATGTTTACACCGACTTCCTTTGAAACATCATTTTATATTATTTTGTACTTTGAAAAAATCAGAGCAAATCAACTAATTTCAACTAATGTCCTAATATCAAGCATGTTGTTCATAGACAGGTTAATTCCACACGGCCTATGCACCATGCATACCATGCATTAGCTTTTACCCAGATGTGGGTTTTGCCCAAGACAGTTTGTTTTTTACCTTGTTTGGTGGTTCTTCAAATATTCACACTATTCACACCAAATTTAGAAATAGTAGGAGTTCGGGTTTTGATGATTTATTCCCACTGTAGTTAAACAAATTGTCCCTTTCATCTGTCACCTACTTACTCACGTCTTCAATTTTTTCCTTTCTACTGGTATTTTGCCTGCTGATCTGAAAGTTGCTAAAGTTATTCCAGTTTTCAAGAAGGATGACCAGCACACCTTTTCCAGTTATCGCCCTATTTCTCTTCTACCATGTTTCTCTAAAATCCTTGAATGCCTGATCTACAATAGGCTTTACAATTTTCTCTTTTCCCACAATATCCTTCAGCCCAATCAATATAACTTGAGGAAACATCATTCCAATGATCTAGCTCTTCTATAGACATTTATGATAAAATCTCTTTAGCTCTATTGACTGATCATCATACCATTGGTATCTTTCTTGACCTATCTAAGGCGTTAGACACCATTGACCATTCTATTCTACTAACCAAGCTTTCTCATTATGGTATACGTGGAACTTCCTTAGCGCTTCTTGCAGACTACCATTCCGATCGGCAACAATTTACCTATTTTTCTTATCATTTAATAGACATGAATGACAAATGCTGATTGGTTAATGTCCCAATTAATATTTTCCCGTATTTACCAGAGTAATTTTTCATTACTCACTGGATATGGAAGCCTGAAAGAGACTGCTGGTCCAGCCCCCCCCCCCCCCCCCCCCCGAAGAGCGCAATCCAATATGGCCTTTTTTTATCAACACATTGATGTGACTGGTGCTGGCAATCCCAACAAATATTTCTGCTTGATATATTTTTCCATGTTCTTCAAATTCATGAACAAAACATTTTCAAATTCCTGTGTGGTTTGGAGAAATGGTGACCAATGTGATGTCTTTCAAAGAGGTAAGTAAGGGATTTTCCCCTAGCCTACACTACATTGTTCTGTGCTACTCTGCAGAATTCAACTCTCACTGACTCTGTACACTGCATAGGCTCGACTAATACTGAATCACTGTGGCCATGGCATCTTCGTCTAGGACTGCCTTGTTGGGTATTGGGAAAACTATGTATCAGGACTATGATGACTGAGTTATGTTGCTGTGCAGATACGGTAGTCCAATTTGTTGATTGGTATATTGTAGGCCTCCATAGAAACAGGACTAGTCTATTAGGTCTACTGAGCTTCTGGATTCTGTAGCTGTGCTAATCCAGATTGATATAAAATTTAGTCTGATCTACTTTAGGCTTACCACCTCAAATATTCATGTCTACTAAATTATAAATTCGTTACCCCCTGTTTGTTCTCACGAAATACGGAAAAAAATCTATGGTTTGTTTCCAATATCACCTTCGGCTATCGCCTCCTGTGATGTTGGAAACAAACCATAGATATTTTTCGTATTGCGTGAACAACCAGGAGATAACTAATAATATATAGGCATTGTAAGCAAAGGATCATTGTAAGATATCTTCATAACTAGACATTGTAAGCAAAGGATCACTTGCTGAAAATATAGCAAGCACTGGTTGGATAGAGTGTGACACGAGGTTTAGGAAAAATAAGAACGAGACCCCAGCTAATCATAGGCAGTCATCGACATAACGTTATACGTTGGAATGCTGATGCACAGCACAGATTCTAGCCCGACCATCCTATGTCCACCTGACATCCCAACAGAAAGCACGAGAAAGGCCCCGCCCCGACCACCCGGTCAATCGTGACATCATCAGAATAATAATAATATCAAAATAATCAAAAATCAAATAATAATAAATCAAATAATAATAAATCAAAAAATAACATCAGATCGTTCGTTCGTGTAAGTCCAAAATCACAGTTGAAGATCTGTCTTTAACCAGCTGATAGTTTCATCGTCCAGGTTGGTTAGGTCTGTGATTCCTCTTGGGGATTTGTAGACCTCACAGTCATCTATGATGTGGCTATTGGTTTGTGGCTCTCCACAATCGCAGCTTGGTGAAAGTTCGACACACCGATCTTGTGAAGGATGTGCTTTGTACGGCCAATGCCAGTTCTGAGTCTGTTGAGGTTGACCCATGCTTTCCTATCAGGGTCACAGCCTTTGGGCTTGCTAGATGGGTTGTCCACAAACTGCTTTAGGTTTAAAGTAGAGATGACCATTGCTCAGACCATCTGTCATTGATTTAGTATGATCGATAGGGATACTGCGACTGCGATGTTATGGATTGGGTAGCAAAGTGATTCCGTGGAATCACTCTGATCCTCAAAGGGTGTTTGTGGGGGATTAGGCTACCAGGTTTATCACACTTCTTGGCGATCTTGATCGTCTGAAAGTTCCTCCTAAGGTTTGCATGAGCTATGACAGACAGACAGAATTGGAAGATATTCTACAGGCGTCGCCAAAAGGTAACCACTAACAAGTCTTATTGCATCATTCAGAAAGATATCAATCTTGTGTGAGTGTACACTGTGATTCCATATACTGGTGGCTGCGTATTGAGCAGTTGAGTATGCCAAAGCAACAGTTGATATGTGTAAAGTGTCGAAAGATCCACCCCATCCAGTTCCTGCGAGCCCTTTGAGGAGAATGACACGAGACTGCGTCTTGGCAGCGACTGCCTTGGTGTGTTGATTTAAAGTAAGGTTGCGGTCCATTATGACGCCAAGGTACTTCGGTGTTGGGTTATCTTCATCTAGAGTGATGTAAGTTCTCCTTTTGCGCATTGATTACAAGGTGAAAAACAGAGCTGATAGTCTTGGGTCTTTGGGTTTCACGTGCCATCGATGAAAGAATTGGCTTACAGTGATTAGGTCTTTCCGCAACACTGTTTCTAAGGCCTAAATGAATAGGCAGCTATTCCAAGTGCCATGTTGTCTGCGTAGGAGTACTGCGAACAACCTCCCTTTGGCATATCTGCACGTAATTGTTGAAAAAAAAAATGGGTGCCAGGACAGAAAATTGTGGGACACCGCTTTCAACAGCATTGGCCATTTGATGCCTTCAGGACAAAGATCTGTCTTGGATGATCAGGATTATGAACTTGGCAAGCTTGACATCAGGGAAGATTTTGGGTATCTTTAAGGTAGAGAATCTCGATGCCAGGCTGTATCACTCACGCAGCGTTAGATCTATGAAGACTGCTCCAAACTTCTGCTTCTTCTGGAGGGCTGGCTCGAGGTAGATTTGCCTCGACCGTAACATTGATCCTACCGAATATTAGTCTCTCAAGCAGCTTATAGATGTGAGATAGCAGCAAGATAGGTCTGTATACTCTTGGGCTCATTTGCTGATTTCTTGGGCTTCACGATTGCAATGACCTTTGAGGTCTTCAATCTTGAGGGAATAGTTGACGATCCTAAGCAAGTAGAGAGAAAGAGTTGGAGCCATCGCACAGCTTCAGGTGCCATATTCTTCAAGAATTATGTATGGATGTTGTTCCATGCCAGGCGCTTTCCCATTCTTATCATAGGTGAATTGTTGGGACATGCATGGGGCTTGACGGTGGAGAGGTTTGTAGAAGCTGTTTAATGTCTTCATTAACAGCACGAGGATGGACTTTCGCATGTGGAGTGTGGTCTTGCCACTTTCCATTGTTTACTGAAGCGATAGAATTTGCAGAGACAGGACACTGCTTGGCTGGAAAGCTACGCCCGGTGATCTTGTTGATGGTGTTCCAGGCCTTACGGCTTGAGTGGGTAAAGTAGATATTGGATATCTCCTCCTCCCATCTAGTATGTCTCTTTGGCCAAGCAGATCCAGTAGCTGGTTGCATTTTTTTTTATTCTCTCAATATCGCAGTTGGCATCACAATACAATTTGTAGAACTTGTTGCATTAATTGTTCCAAGAGGGTGATAGGGATTCCGTCTGCATCTCGTAATCATAATGTCACTGGTAACCAAGATCTGATCTAGGGAGGACCGTTCTGGAGCAGCGGATCGGATGTCGCTGGTGACTGTTGAAGGTCGGAAACAGGTCCATGTCCCATGGCTGCTTGAGTAGAAAGTAGGTGGATCCTTACTCTCAAACATCAGTTGAAGGTGTTGGACTCCAATCCATTCAAGCGCCGCTTTGCCATTCTTGTCAATGTTGGAGTATCCCCACGCTGTATTCTGCAGTTGAAATCTCCGCAGACGAAGGAGCTCCGCTGAACTGCTGGAAGGAAGTTGAAGTCTGCCTCAGCTGGTGGTGGCTTATAGATGTTATCTACTGGATCGGCGAATTCAATAAAGAGTGCAGGGTTGATCTCACTTGTATGCCTTGCTTGCTTGCAGGTTGCGCGGAACGAAGCAAATAAGGTCAAAATCTTCGATTTGTAGCTTCTCTTCAGATTCGCAGTGAGTTCTTGGAGGAGAGGATATTCACTATGATCTCCCTGGAGAGCTTATAGATGATATCAGGCTTTATGGGTAAGACCCTCAACGTTCAGCTGCAGGATACAGGACGTTGGTGCTTGCCACAGGGAAAGACCCTCTGTGAGTAGCTCAGCTGCCTAAAATTGAGGGTGGTCTCAAAGATATGTTTAACTGGGCGTATAAAAACGAAAGTTTGGACTTTAAAGGCACTATCAGTGATTTTCTATCAGAAAATCGGAAAAATTCATCAAAAATCAGATTTTTGCATGTCCGCAACAAAGTTCAGCTATCCTAAAATACATTGCAAGTGATAAGGACTGAACGCATTCCTAATAAGACAAAATCGGATTAATTTTGGTCAATTACTCTCCTACGGACCCTTACTATACAAACGTAATTGAATGGAGTTCATATCTTTAACATTGCTATTTCTTCACTTTTGCCATTTTTAATTTGGAAAAAATAACTTATGTGGATTTTTGCAGACTTATCTTTAACTTTTAGACTTTTAGGCTACTTCTGCAAATTTCGAATAATTTAGCTCTTTTGGATAGATCCTGATTAATCCTGCAATGGGTGAATTCCGGTAAGAGATTTAAACAGGTGATTGGGGGACCATAATGGAGCCAAACAAACAAACAAAAGGAAAACGCGCGATGTTGAAAATTATTGAAATTTTCTATTTAAATATGATGTCATCATGTTATAATAACTTTTTGATATGTTTAATATCTTACTGGACAAGCGCATACCATTTATTATTTAAACTAAATAAATCTAAATCTAAAACTAGGTCACCATGGATATAACTAAAGCTTAAATAAAATGATAGGGATTTAAAGCAATACATTAAACACCCGATTTAAGTATATAAAACTTTAATCTTGAATGGATGACCTTGTTCCCAAATCCCCATCTGTAATAAAATGTGATTTTATAAGTCTCATAGAGTATTGTGTAAAATTAACATTGTCGACCAATATGGAACATAATTATTTTCGTTCATAACATCCAAGCGAACATCTTTTGCCCTAAGATTTCACTTTTGACAATTAAAATATTGACCAAAAATATGGGGATCGATTAATAGTAGCGATGGGTTGGACTTTAAGAATAGAATCCACAAAATAGAACTAAATATAATCAATAATAAACTTATAAATAGTTCAAGGTTGCCTCAGAGATTCGAAATATAATTGTTTGTGTGTGCGTTATTTAATTAAAAGTAGTTAACTAGAACTAAAAAAAGCCACCTGAAATGCTTCCTTCCAAAGTTTTGAGATACATCGATTTTTTGTGTTTCATGCAGTACACATTATTTATGTAGAGTGTATAACAGTGCCATAGAATACTGTCCTATCCTTAGATCCCTACATGCCCATTTTGCCACTTTTCAAAAATTACCGAGGGGACCCCTGCCCTGTGTTAGATCGAACAAGACAAATAACGCTACCTCCCGTTTTGCGGGTGACTCGTCAGGTTGGTAGCCATTTTCCTATAGTAGGGATGGAAGGACTTTGATTGGAGCTTAACTATTTCACACAATAGTGGTTAGTATAGGAAAAGCAGTTTGTATATGCAAAAAACACGATTTGGGTTTGATCTAAATTGAGGGCGCCCTCGTATGGAAACCTGAGTCCGCCTTTATAAATTAGATATATTAGCAATATTTATAAATAATTAGAAAAGAAAAGGGAAATCTTACAAAATACATGGAAACTACGAAATACTTAGTAATTACATCAAACTAGACCTTGTAATAATGAATTTGTGATCATAAACAAATTCCGGGATATTTAATGAATTCTTCATAAACATAGGCCACAAATCAGGTAAACAAATACCAAATTTTCAAATACTAACTTTCCAAACATCCTCGAATCCTTTGATTGATCCGGTCCACAGAGGATGAAGTGATCTCAAAGTTATCAATCGTTTTAAGTGCTTAAAAATCAGGTCATTTGCCATTTTAGCCTTATTATAAATAACTGCTTGTGAATTGTGTCATTCCTCCAACCATCATATACATCATGTCGCTGGGAAAAAGACATTGTAAAAAAATTTTTTTGTTTTTTCCAATCCAATTTATAGCCAGGGTCATTCCCATTTATAAAAGAGAGAGACAGTAAGGATACATTTCACTATGCTATGGCAAATTTCTATTTTATTTTTAACAGGATACATTTCATTCATAGAAAACCCAGTTGGGATACCGTCCCAACACCCGCGTATGGCAATAACAAAGTTTGTACACTACACAAATTTCTCAGCTTCTAACTAGTATCAAACAACTGTTTGGGTGTATTGGGACCTTTCCAAGTCATTTGATACCATAAATCATGACATTTTACTGTTTGACTTAAAATGCATCTATGGTTATTAGAGGTATTGTATTGGATCGGTTGATGAATTAACTCACAAACAGAACACACAGTTTGTTTATCCAATAAGCAAAAATGCCTTTTGGAACTCACAAAAAAACAAGTAACCATTTCTTGTTTTAAAAACATGTTTTAAAAACATTGTTTTAAAAACATTGTTGTAAAAAACATTGTTTAAAAGAAGTGTTTTAAAAACATTGCTTTAAAACCATTGTTTAAAAACGAAAAGTTAAAAATAAAAACTTAACTAGTGAGAACATTATATACAATGAGGAACAACAAAAGCCTTCAACTTTGACAACACAAACGCTACAAATCCCTCTATTCGGCAAGACGTGCATCAGAACCAATTACCTATTCCAAGTGTGTCCCCTAAGAAAACGCAACACGTGAGTGGTCAGCTATGGGCGGCCATTACTGTCATCAAAAGTGTTCAAACACATAAAGGTCTCAACTACGAAAACGGTTGTCAAATGCAGAGAAAAACATTACAACACAAGTAACGAGTAACCGATTCTCTACGACTGAAAAGGTGTCAAATGCAGAGAAACCATGTCAAATACACATAAAGGTCTCCATCAAAAAAAGGTGCGTGTGAATGTAGACAAACGATGTAAAGCACGTCGTCGTAACGGTCTAAACTCTAGTAAAGGTGTGAAATGCAGAGAAGAAACATCAAAACACACGTAACGGTCGAACTATAGGAACAAGGTGTGAAAGCAGGAAACATTTAAAAAAAAATAACTGGTTAAACTATAGGAAAGGTTGTGATTGTGAAATACAGAGAAACATCAAAACACGTAAACAGTCTGAACCAAAGGGTGTTTTTGAATCAATCCCATTGATTGACAAGCAATGTGCCTAGTTACGCACGTACTAAAACACAATGTTAGTATTAGGGATAAAAAGTGTTCCAAAAGATACGACCACAGAGACATTTTCATAATCATGCTAAAAATTCCCTAAGTTCTAACGCTTTGTGGGGCTCTAACTAAAACGAGCGTTAAGTCAGGGGTTTTATGTGTTAGAAAGGCTTCTTTACTGTGATCAAGACCCTATTGAGGGGAACATTTCCCCAAAACTGGTGCATTGTTGGGCTTGACTCGAAACACCCTCTGGGTTCGGACTATAGGAAAGTGTGACTGGAAATGCAGAAAACATCAAAAACACAACGGTCAACAAACTATAGGAAAAAGGTGTTGGAATGCAATGGTAGAGAAACATCAAAAAACACGTTTAGTAACGGTCACAACTATAGGAAAGGTGTGAAATTCAGAAAAACGAAACGTCAAAGAACGTCGTCTATCCTAGCTACGGATGCCAAATGCAGAAAAGATGCGAAAAAATACTAAATTATTTTTATTAATCTATTTTTTATTAATTTATTTTGAATCTATGTGTATGTTATGTATTTTTAGTCATTTATTTATTTTATTATGTTATATTTTCTACTAATCTTATTATGTACTGTATCTAAATAGACCAAAGTGTTTTTGATGGGGAAAGTGTTGATTTTATGGTATCCCATTTGGTCAAGCAGGGTGGTTGACCCATGTAATTTCTTGTTATATACTCCACTGGGAAAAATACAAAGAATTTGCAAAAAAAATAAATTTAAAAAACTTGAATATAGTAAATAAATAAAAACCACACAAAATAAATTAAAAATAAATAAAAACAACCAAATAAATAAAATAAATAATAACAAAAATAAATAATAAATTGGAAAAAAAATGCAAAAATGAATATAAGACATATTTTATATACAAACTATATTTTCTATGGGTTTTGTATAGGGAAGGTCAAGCATATACCCAAAATCACTAATCTAAAAATTTTTGAAAAAAGTCCTCTAATGATACTAATGAAAAAATCGAAGTATCTATTGGTTATACGAACCGTCATGCATTTTGTAATTATCAACTATCAGTGCCCACATGCCCAGATAGCCTATTGAACAGCCTAGTACTGGAGGCTGTACATGCACGGCTTACGGTTGACTCGACGAACGAAGTTTCTTCTTCTCCGTATCGAATTTATTTATTGAGCAGTGCCCCCTCTAAAACCATGAACAAATTACCATTTTATAAGGACACCAATGAAACCAGAATATTTGAAAAACGGAACAAATAAATAATAACGGATAAGTAATATACACGTGACCGGGATGCTGATATGTTTTCAATTCTGTTTGTTCGGATGCATGAAAATATATATTACAATATTTAGTGAGGGATATGAATTCCGAATGGCTTCTGAAAACACAGGGTATATCTGTTTTCGTACATGGTCAAGCTAGTCATGTTAGTATAGGACAATAGCGAAAAAAAAAAAATCGCACCATTGGTTGAAAATAATTGGTTCGAGGCCAGACAATTATTTTCACGATTGGTTAGATTCGAGGCCATAAACCCAACTTAAAGGTGCAACGAGAGATTTGGGCCACCATACTTGTGTCATATGCCGTGAAATTTCCTAAACGATTTCTTAAATCTTTGTCTTTGGCTACGAATGCCTTGAAAATGAAAACCATTGGGTTCTGGGTGGGTGGAGAGATGGAAAATGAAAACCATTGGGTTTTATGGGTGGGTGGAGAGATGTCAGTGCAGGTAAATGCTTGCCCAAGTGCACACAACATTGGCCTCACGGACTCAACTGAAGCAATGATATCCACTTTGTGAATTTGAAAATACCTCTGTTTTTAATTTGCGCAAAAACCATTGAAATATTATTTACTAGTTCACAGACTTCCTATATAAGGAATTAGGAGTGGTTGTTGTTTGTAGGTTTGTGCTGTTTTTATTAGGACATTGGTCAAGTAGCTACATTGGCGATTGTTTGACAATTTTCAATAATTCCAGCTATATTAATGAAATTGAAGTATCGTATGAGATGTCGTTCTACATTAACATACTTTTTTTTTTTGTTGTTGGTTGGAATCTTTTCCTAATTTTTTTGGTATTATTTTGATGTTTTGTTTGTTTTTGAAATTCGCCCAAACACAAATCCAACACCGCGGATTTATAATACATGAAAAAATCATAGAGCTGTCGGCAGTAAAAAGCATAAACACGAGACCTGAAAGCGCCATTACAAACCAACAGCAGCATAGAAACAGTAAGTTTGCCATTTTCCCGGTTTCACTCATGCATCTGAATAACAATAAGATTCGCTCCCTAAATACCTAAGAGCCCATTTTTCTAATAGCGACCTTTATTCATAAGTAAAATATAGAACTGGTAGAAACAGGACACTCAATTAAATCTAGTTATATTATTGCTATGGCAATATGCGCCTAGTACCTAACCTTCATTAAATGTAAATTATTAGATATTAAAAAAAAAAACAGATATACCAAACCTTTTAAGGTTAGGAATAAATAGGCAAAAAATCAGAGTCCGTTTGGAATGGGATAGACATGAGAATACATAAGCACCAATTTGATGAGTAGGTTGATTGGAATATATCAAAAGATTCCTTCTTGCGCCTATTCATTCATCATCATCATCAGTGACTTGCGCAGCAGGCGATCCGCAAGTTTCCTCCCAAGTCACCCTGTTTTGGCCCAAGTTTGGATATATAGCCCCTTTGGTTTGCAACAGGTTGTTTGTTGATCCCCCAGAGCTTGTGGATTGTAGGAGAGATATGATGTTCGCTGGCTTCCTCTTGCCATGCATGTGGTGGTGTGTAGAAAGCAAATAACCTACTAGGCTCTCCCTCTGGCATCCTTAGAATATGGCCATCTAAAAGTAACATTCTCAGCATATCTACTCGGGGGTTTTATCAGAGGCTCCGTAACTGTAGCAGCATAGATGTTGGCGTTTGGACACGATCAATGCGCTTGACGTCAGCATGATTCTGTAGCAAAATGTTGCAAAAGAATGACCTTACTTCAAATTGTTTTCAGCATCCAAGTTTCACAGCCATACAAAAATACTGTCAACGCATGTTGTGTTGAATAGGCGTAAATTTCATTTCGATGTGGTATACCTTGACTTCTCCATACGCGCTCTAACTTCCAAAATGCTGCCCAAGGGCTTTTCGTCTGTTAGGGTCTTTAGAACTGGACAGAGCCATCATACAAAACCAAGATATTTGAAGTCGGAACATGGTTGATGCACTCGCCATAAACTTTAATCAGTGGAAGTGGTGCAGTTGGAAGTCATGTACTCTGTCTTTGGCACAATGCTGATAGGCCCAATTCTTCAGCTGCAGCTGCTTTTCTTGATAACTATTGGCCTGAGCTCTAAGGATTGAAGACTCCAGTAGGGCAATATCGTCAGCGAAATCTAGGTCGTTAAAGACTTTTGGCTGGATACCTTCCTGGCTGACGTGGATGTGTCATCATTCCGGAATCTGTATCTTTATTTGCCTTTGAAGCAAGTAGTCTATCAGCACAATGAAAATAAAGGTAGCTAATACATCTCCCTGCAGTACCCCCCCGACCCCTGTTGAACGAGGAAAAGGCTCCGAAATATTTCCATCTACCATGCAGCGCTTTTGGAATTGCTGCAGAGGACGCTATGGCTTTTAACCAACCTGTCTGGGATACCATAGTGCCGAAGAACCGGGAACATGACCTTCTGTTGATCGAGTCAAAGAGCTTTCTTAAAATCGATGAAGGTGATAGTGAGTGGGAGTTTGGAAACTCTGAAAGGCCCCCGATTCTCCTCAGGATGTGAACCTGCTGTGCACAGCTTCTACCTGGGCGAAAACCGCTTTGTGGAATCTTAGTATAGGATCCACATGCTCTCGTATTCTTGTTAACAGGATTTTGTTGTAGACTTTTGCTGGCCAGGACATCAAGGAATTCCTCTGTAATTATTCATGGAGCTGAGGTCTCCTTCTTAGGCAAAGAAACAATGAATGTTAGTGATTGTTAGTTGCCGCCTTATTGCGGTGTTATTATTTATGATTACTAGCACCAACTTATATCACGTATTCTGGCGATCTCACAACAACAACCTTTGTTCAAATTAGGTCCCACCTATGGAAAAAATTGGGCTTCTGCTGCAGCACAATATACTGTCCGTATTCATGAAACACTGGTGCGAAAAATCAAACATGTTTTGACGTCATTGGTTGCATTACAGTACGATACCAGTGCTTGAACATTTGAATGGAATTCACAGAAATCACTAACTACACTATATAGTGGCGCATTTCAAGTAAAGCTAGTCTTTTATACAATGTCAAATGCACAGATTCATGCGCCGATGTTGTTATTTTCTACTACTCTCCGTCGTTTGATATTTTGTAGTATTGTGTAGACCGATAGCAATATGAAACGTCTGGAATATCCGCACACTTATCAAAGAGATAGTGGTTGGGCCTGGTTGGTATCATTTGCAGCTTTCGTCGCTATGTTATTGGAGACAGGAATGCTCAAAAGCCTTGGGGTGTTGCTACCAGCCCTTCGGCAGGATTTCTCTACGCATACTTGGGTCGTTGGATTAATAATATCGCTCATGCCTGGTTGTGGAGCATTTGCATGTGAGATTTCTTCCAAATTAAACATTAAATTAATGTCTGAAAGTAGGAAAATAGGAGAGAAAAAAGAAAGGCATATGATATTATAATACGCAAGAACAGAAGTATATACATGTATTTTCATTCTGGTACGCCTTTCTATCTACATATTTTTGTATATGTTAAAAACAGTAGTATGTTGTTGTTATTATATATCCGCATATTGCATGAGGCCTCTAATCAATTGTCATGAAGTGTTATGTGTAAGTTTTGTAATGTCAATTAACGTTCCAAAATAGGCCTATACCAGTTTCATGTTTTGTATCATATTGTGCCAGAGCTCACCCTGTTAAAAATTGAAATTTTAATTAACGTGTAAACTATAGAAAATGGTATCCATTTGCAGTGGCCATATATTTAGTTCCACCATTAATGAAATAATCGACGTCTATTGGTAATACGAACTAGTTCATTCATTTTTGTATATTATCAACTATCAGCTGCCCACAGATAGCCCTCTTAACAGCCTAGTAATGGAGGCTGTACATGCACGGCTTACGGTTGACTCGACGAACGAAGTTTCTTCTCCGTATCGAATTTATTTATTGAGCAGTGCCCCCTCTAAAACCATGAAAAAGCAGTACCATTTTATAAGGACACCAATGAAACCAGAATATTTGAAAAACGGAAAAAATAAATAAATAAACGGATAAGTATATAACGTGACCGGGATGCTGTTATGTTTTCAATTCTGTTTGTTCGGAATGGCATGAAAATATATATTAACAATATTTAGGAGGGATATGATTCAGAGGCTTCTGAAAACAAAGGTATTATCTGTTTTCGTACATGGTCAGCTAGGTCATTTAGTATAGGAAAATAGCGAAAAATCGCACCATTGGTTGAAAATAATTGTCCGAGGCCACAGACAATTATTTTCAACGATTGGTTAGATTCGAGGCCAAAAACCAACTTAAAGGTGCACGCGAGATTTGGGCCACATACTGGTCATATGCAGTGATTTCCATAACGATTTCTTACATTGGTCTATGGCTACAGAAATGCCTGAAAATGAAAACCATTGGGTGGCGCTCAATGACTACAGACTGTACCAAAAAAAAACTAAAATCAAAGATGATTTTTTTTGGCCAAAAAAAAGTTAGTTCATATCAACTGGAGTTTTCTGATTCTTTAAGAGTGTTCCAGCTTTCATGAGAATTTAGTTGGTAATTGGGGGTCTGGTCAGGCGTATGGCTAATGATCCGAGACAGTTGAAAAACCTGCTGGGCCAGTTTCGGCTATCTGATATTAACAAAGTTGCCATTGAAAATCATCTTCAAGATATTCCTTATTGGAAATTAAAATAACAAAGTAGGTATAAAGTGCTGCTTTCTTGTGATTAACAGAATTTATGATTTATACATGCGCAGCTAATAAATAATATAGCATACGACTAACAATCAGGGCCGTCCCTAGACATTTTGTCAGGGGCGGTGTAAGTGAAGAATGGATTGCTGAGTAAGAGTCCAGGAAGCATAGTGAGCGAATAAAACAATAGCTACATAATAACAGGCGCACGGTTCGGGCCCCACTTAAGGGCCGTTGAAAATGTCCTAATTAGATGCTCTTACAGACATTTTCTTTATCTTTTGAACTGCACAACGCAAGATGCCTTGACGGCATACCGGAAAGCCCTGAATGGGTGGGGTACAGTGGCCCGACTTTAGGCCCATGGTAGGCAGGCCCTGCGGGGTTCCGGGGGCGGAGCCCCCGGAGCTCTCGGATCTGAAGAATATTCAAAACCTTCAACATGACCACTGTTTGAGAGGTATTCAAAGTAAAGACCCAAGTAAAGACGGGTTTCTAACTTTGCTCACACTGAGACGGCTGTCAAAGCTTGTACTGCCCAAAGAGAATTGCATATAGCGAGTGCAATGTTTTTAATGGGTGTGGTGCAGGAGCAGAGGCCCTTCTGGGGGTCAGGGGCGAAGCCCCCGGAAGCTCTTGGGATTTCAAGCTATCAGAACCTTCCCCAGATTACCACTTTTTGAGTGGTAAATGGTAACAATTCCAAGAAAAGAATGGTTCTAACTTTGCTCAATGATACGGGCAGTAAAGCTTGTACCGCGAAGGGGAACTATACACAGTATAGCTAGCGCCAATGTCTTTAACGGATACGGTGCATGGAGCAGAGCCCCTGCCGGAGTTCAGGGGGCGGAGCCCCCGGAACCTTATGATTTTAGCTATTAAGGAAAGGTATTTTTGAAGGGTTAAGTTTAGTAATTAATTCAAATGACAGCCAGTAGACCTGTAGTTTCTGGCTGGGAGCTAGGGAATCGATCCCTTCCAAATATCTTTTCTTGACCACTTCAGCTCCCCTACTGAAAATCCCCTTATACTGGTAGACCAAACTGGGGGAATGGCCCATGGCTCCCCTTCGTGTTTTCTCAAACTTTATTTTAAACATTTTGATCAACAAGTATGTTGGCACCATTAACAATTTATGATTACCGTTGGTTAGCATTGGAAACAAAACTAATTCGCGTGAGGGGAAGCAACAAATTTGTGATATTTGGATTTAAGTCTGGAGTTCAATCGCATGCGTTCTGATGCCATTCTCCTGTGTTTCATTCTTACTTCCCCTTTCTATTTTTTATCTCTCTTTCCCTCTTTCTTTTCTCTTCTCTTTTCCTTTCTCTTCTTCCCTTTTTCTTTCTTCTCTTTTGATGATCGCTGGGGGGGGGGGGGGGGTTACTCCCCCACACCCCCCATGGCGACGGGCCTGAATACAATTCCAAACAGTCTTGTTGTCTCAAGCTTACTCCGGTTTCAGCAGAAGGTAGAACCCTAAAGCACCCGTGTTGAAAGTTAAGCAGAGACCTGGATACACACCATCCTTTCTTTTGACTCATTTGTGAACACTGCTTTCCTATCATATTCCTACCTGGCATCTTGGAGGCAGTGGGGAATAGGGGAAGGGTAAATGCCCACCCCACATTAGAGCGTTGTCCACATATTTGTCCTCAACACACTTGTAGACTGTTACCATTAGTTGCAGCAGGTAAATTCTCCCAAATTTCCAAGAATTTCATGATTTTTGTCCGCCTGAGAGTGAGTCCCCTATTTCACCCAAAACATAATAATTTCTTGTGCTTTCACTGAAAAAGAATTATGATTAGTTCAAGACATGATAATACATCCCTCTGATCTGTACCATATCTTTTTGAAAGGACTTTAATCTCAGACTGATGCTTAACACGCATTATACATTTTAGTTTCTCGGACCTTCAGGTGAAATGGCCCAAGTGGTATTTTATACTTTGTGTTCAACATGACAATATCTCCGCTTGGGTCCATCAAATTGGATGGAATAAAAGAGAGGATTTAGCTTATGATCTTGTCTAACAAATAAGTCAAAAAATGTGGCAAAATGCACAGTTTATATTTTTATAATTTTTAGTTTGTTTGTATAGTTTTTATTGGGTGACAGTCTGTATATTCCTAACGGTTCTGGGTGGGGGAGAGAGGCAAGTGAGGTAAAGTGCCTGCCCAAGTGCCACAAACACATGGCCTCAGCGGGACTCAAACGATAGCAATGATTCACTTGTGAATTTGAAAACCCTTGTTTTTAAATTGCGCAACATTGAAAAATTACTAGTTCACGACTCCATATAAGGAATGTAGGAGTGGTTGTTTAGTGGTTAGTTTGGCTGTTTAGTTAGGACATTGGTCAAGTTAGCTACAGGGCGATTGGTTGCATTGTCAATAATTCCAGCGATATTAAGGGAAAGAGAGTTCGTTTACATTAACCATTATTTTTTTGTTGTTTGTTGGTGGTTTTCCTAATTTTTTGGATTATCTTGTTGTTGTTGTGTTTTTGAAATTCGCCAAACACAAATCAACCCTCGTGGGATTGATAGACATGAAAAATCTAGAGCTGTCAGTAAAAGGCATAAACCGAGTAACTGAAAACGCCATTACAAACCAACAGCAGCATAGAAACAGTATGTTTTGCCATTCCCGGTTTCACTCATGCATCTGAATAACAATAAGATTCGCTCATCTAAATCACAAAATTGACATTTTTCGTGGCGACTTGTTCATAAGTAAAATTAGAACTGTAGAAAACAGCTGCACTCAATAAAACTCTAGTTCTATTATTGGCTATGGACACTATGCGCCTAGTTACCCTTAACCGTCATTTAAATGTAAATTTATAGACTTTAAAAAAAATCCAGATATACCAAACCTTTTAAGGTTAGGAATAAATAGGCAAAAACTCAGAGTCGTTTGGAATGGATAACATGAGAATAATAAGCACAAAATTTGATTGAGTAGGTGATTGAATATATCAAAACGTGCCTATAGAAAATCCAGCGACGTGAGAATTCCAACTGTTTGGACACAGTCAATTGATCGACCCGGGCGAGGAGGCATTTTTTATCAACAGACTCAATTTCAAGAGGTCAAAGTGGATATTGATTTCACCGGGCTATATCGTTGCAGCAATGAGCTATAAAGTTAAGCAGACTATTTAAAGTTATTTGTCTTTGTATTGTTATATAATTTTATTGATTTTATTTGAATTTTATAGTGTATAGATATAATATACATATAGGCCTGCATAAACAGTGCCGTACTAAATCAAAATACATCGTGTACTGTACTCGACGAATACCACCGCCGCCGCGCGCAAGTGGCCGTAAGCCCTGCTATAACTAAAACGGGGATCCGTCTGCTCAGACAGTCCACGGTAACAGGGGGGGTATTAGCCGGCTGACTTTTTTCAGTTTGTAGACTTATGGACCCTTTTTTCACATTTCATGGGGAAATTGAATATTAATTATTAAAGCACAATAACAATATGGTGAATCTTAAAACGGAATTTTATTATGGGAAAACAACCAATTTTTGGAACCAAAATACAAGATGTGATGACGTCACGGATTGATTGGTTTATTATTTTGCTTCGGGGGGACCCATTCAGGTAAAAATGACGTACGTACCCTACATTGGAAAAACCAACCGATTATCCTCATCGTACGCGGTTTTTGAATCAGTAGGGAAAAGGTAAATTTTGTACTGTTAGACAGAATAAACCGTGTCTTTTGGAAAGTAATAAAGCATCTGCAGAGGGCCATATGTTTACGACCCCTTTTGATTTAACATAGTCGGATTATATATATCGGTCGCCCGAAGAGAGGGCCAAACTGATACCTGATACACGCACGTGACCTGGTACCTGACCCGATGACACCAAAACTATTCATCTCGTTACCCGTTATAACTAACATACGGCAAAGCAGCAAGCATTCTGTATCTCCGGTGTCACAGCGTAAACGATCAAGATGGGAACTATACATGTAGAGAAGACAGTTTCAATGCATTTGAAGGCGTATAAAGACACCTGTCGAACCTAACACCTATAGATGATTCTATCGCTCTTCACCGAACCTGCTTGATAGCTCATTCGTTTAGAGCGTCGATGCATGTAATACGAAGGTCGCAGTTTCGATCCGGGCCAATCGCACATAGGTTTTTTTTCTAACACTCACGTGCGCTGGCCATCTCCACGGGAAGATTAATAATATAATATTTTTTCAGCCGTTCAAGTCATAGTGTGGGACTTTTCAATGACGTACTTACCAGCAACGGGGTAAGCTATTATCTTAAATTGTATTTCAAAGCATGTTTTCAAAAGTCAAATCAATGCAAAATATGCTCCTTATGATAGCCATGAAACATTAATAGTCGCAGTGTCATGTCACGCATGAACTTTGAAACATGTAAAGGCTGACTCAGAGTTTCGAACTCTAATTTGTTGTGTAATAATAACAATAGTAAAGTCAGAACTAAAGATAGTAATCTAAAATTCACAATTCCCAAAGTTTGAGATGAATCCGACTTTCGTTTTCATGCAGTAAACATTGTGATGTATAGTATTACGTACCATAGGATACCGTGTGACAAAAATTTCCGGATCCGGATTGTTATACAAAGGTCGTGATTTTTTATATGAAGGACTTCGATTTTCAGCCTATAGCTATTTCACACAGTGACTAGTACATGGACAAGCATCATTTATATGCAAAAAACACATTTCTTTGAAAATTGAGGGCGCCCTCATCTGTAAATCTCTGAGTCGGTCTGGAGTCGGCCTTTAAAACCTTGCATGCAATAAATTTGGGTTCCGAATTTGACACCCTCAACTTGGTTTATTACATACCAGATTTCAGGTGATGAATTTCAGCTGTGCTTTTAATTGGTTTTGTATTGAATGTACAAAAAACTCCAGAAACTTCCCCTGCAAAAGTAATCTCTATCAAACATAATACCCTTGACATACGCGCCATGGCTACAGAGCTATGCGCTCTGTAGCCATGCGCACCGATACACTCTAATATCAAAACCGCCCTATTATAATTATTATACACCCCAAAACCCATTGCACTCCTGGATTCATCTGATATGTGACCCCGTACCATTCTGCGGAGGTAAAAAAATTCAAGAGGCGCAGGGACTTGTTAATCATGTTAAGGCCTGAAATACACTATAGTGTGTTTGCATACATGAATGAAATTGTATTTAGTGGCAGGTGAGTGAGTTAAATGACGGGAGTGTCCTCCAAGATAATCGGTGTGGCACGTGCAATTGAATTCTTTCAATTTTCCCGGTAGAGCTAGGTTTACCACTCTCCTACTTATTGGAATAGGTCCAAACTCCAGGGGGACAAAACGTATCAACGTGAATCGAGTATAACAAATATTGAGAATAGATTCATATTGTGAATTAAATAACAAGCGATTAGATCTGGGATTAAATGTCTATATATGATTTAAGCCCAGCAATCCTCATCAATTTCATCTTCTATCTTCTAAAAGAAGGAAGATAATTTCACGGTTGCTTGGATATACTATAATTGCCTACCAAGCATGGTTAGTGATTCTAAATGTAGTTAGTTTGTTGTAAAGCCGTCTCCATCCTAACATCAAAACATTTATTATAAAAAATGCAAAAGATTTACAAAATATTGGTAAGTGATCTGTTGATTCCCCGTGACCATTTTCAGTGTGAAACAAACATTCCTGGTCTTGTTTAATTGTTGCGATCTCCATCATTTGTGTAGTTTACACAATTCTGACACTATAGAACATATATTTTTTTCCTATAACAAATAATGGCGTCCGGATATTACTAAAATTTTGTGCTGGGGGAAAATGCAAAGTACACCAGCCATTGCACCCCCATGCTGACAGAAGATTTGGAGCGCTTTCGCACGTGAGCTACTTGCTCAAAGAAAGTAGGGACCAACTCTTTGCCCATGCTTCGTCATGCTCCAAACATGAATACAGCTCCATTCTATTACAGTATCAAGATGGCGTGTTATTCAATCATTTCAATCATTTTTCCATCTGTGCACGAATGGCGTGATATTGCAACCATCGCTGCATTGGTGCAAAAAAAAAAAAAAAAATGGGAGTGATAAAACAAAAGGTTGCCGTCACAGATGTCTAGTAATTACATGTAGAATAGTGATCTTTGATAAGATTTCCCACTACACCGTCATGCTATGCATATATAATCATTATTTTGGATACAACTTCTCACTTAGCATTTTCCAATGTTTTGAATTTCGCATAATTAACGGTCCATGGCCCGATCCCTAATAGCCTCGTCCCCAGAAGCCCCAGATTTTACCGGAAGTGGTCAACATTTTGGTATCAGAAGAAAGCTACTATTTTTCTCATTTACCCGTTAAAAATCTTAGAGCCAACTGAGGTGTTGGGGTTGGAAGTTATGAGCGAAAATGTGCTCAATTTTGGTTCGACAAATTCATTTCACAGAATCTATGGGGCTTAAAAATCACGTTTTTAACTCTCGCATCAAAGCGGATTGAAATATCGGCGCGAAACTTTACAGATGGGGGTTTTTGGAGGTGAAGGCCAATCTATCAAGATGAAATTCATATCCTAAATCGTGCCATCCCCTTTAAGAAAACTAGGCCGCTGCTACTGTCGGCCGACAGGGTTTTACCAAAAGGAAAGTTTGAGCGACAACTAAGATTAAAATCGGAGTGAATATATGCCGTAGTTTATATTACGATATCTATATATAATAACATTTACAATTTCTCAGTTGCAGGTGCGTTTTATACCTTCAAAATTTGAATCTGATGTTTGTGTGCTATTTAGATAAAAGATATGTTAATTGAGGGGAAAGAGGTTTTTTTCAAACTCACCGTTTCATACATAACGTTCTTATATATGCTATCAGCCAGAAGCTTATGCTATTTATAAAATATTCATGTGATATGCAACACAATTGGTGATAAAAATGCATAGTACCGGGAAATTTAGCCGCGGAATTTGGAGGATGGAATTAATGCGAATTATACTTAATAAAGTACGTAATCAGTAATTTTTATCAATCGGTTACAAATAGGATACAAGTACTTACCACTTTCGTATCCTAATTGATACACACAAAATCAAGGTGAGTGAACTTAACTATAAAGGTGAATTAAAAAATAAAAGGGTTGACTTACTACTCTTAAACTGTAATAACGTTGTTATTACATGCTTTCAGCAGCTATGCCAGGGTAAAATATGCATGTACATGAATCACCACCTTGATGATAACAATACATATTACTATCGCTGGAATTATACTAAATAAAGTAAGTAAATCAGTAATTTTATCAATCGGTTACAAATAGGATACAAGTACTTACCACTTTCGTATCCTAATTGATACAAAAAATCCCAAAGGGTGAACTTACTACTAAAGGTGAATAAAAATAAAGGTGAACTTACTTACTAAACTGTAATAACGTTGTTATTACATGCTTTCAGCAGCTATGCCAGGGTAAAATATGCATGTACATGAATCACCACCTTGATGATAACAATACATATTACTATCGCTGGAATTATACTAAATAAAGTAAGTAAATCAGTAATTTTATCAATCGGTTACAAATAGGATGCACGTACTTACATTTTCGTAGCTTAATTTAAGCTTGTGATTTTCCCCCAGCCCCCAATGGGAACAACAACATTTGTTATTACAGTTGGTTATTTGGTCTACGTCGAATAGTCTAATACCCAAAAATAACGGTGACCTTACTTTTTTGTTATTTCTCATTAAAGATGACTGCCAATGCTATGAAACAAGATAATCTATTTATCAGTAGTTTTAAAGAAAGTGAGCATTTTTTTCTCTTGGGACAATTCGGGCCAGCATTTGTAATCGTTATTGATATGAAAAACACAAATTCTTGCGTCTGTTGTGCCATTTTCGTAATCGAATTTCTCCAATCTGCAATTACTGATTGAAGATTGAGGTGGTACCCTTTCTAGGTGACTGTGCTGCGGAAGACATCACCTCCTGTGATAAAGGGCCTTTTATTTCGAAAAACAAGGGCTGGAGGAAATTCAAAAAATTTGTCCTAAAAATTAAAGGGGATGGCTCGATATAAGTATATAAATCTTGATAGAACGCCTTACCGACCGGTTGTTTATAACTATCGCTGGAATTATACTAAATAAAGTAAGAATCAGTAATTGTAATCAATCGGTTACAATAGGATGCACGTATATTCATTTTTGTATCTTAATTGAAGCTTGGTTTTCCCCCAGCCCCCAATGGGAACAACAACATTGTTATACAGTTGGTGATTTGGTCTACGTCTAATAGTCTATTATTCCAACAAAAAACGGTGACCTTCTTTTTGGTACTTTCCATTAAAGATGCCTGCCAATGCTATGAAACAAGAATAATTGATATTCTTATCAGTAGTTGTATAAAGGTTAGTGAGCATCTTTTTCTCTCCCCTCTTGCGAAATTCGGGCCAGCATTGTAAATCGTTTGATTTGATATGAAAACACACAATTCCTATGCCAGTCTTTTGTGTCCACTTTTCGTAATCGAATATCTCAATCTGACAATTTTCTATGGACAAGATGAGATGATACCATTCCTGTCTAGGTGACTGTGTGCGGAACTGGACAAGTCTTCACCTTTCCGTTTGATATCACCAGCGCCCCAAAAACCTTTTATTTCGAACTACAAGGGCTGGAGTAATCAATTTGTCATAAAAATTAAAGGGGATGGCTCGTATATAAGTATTAAATCTTGATAAACGACCACTCAGTCCACCGGACCGGTTGTGACTATCTTTAGGGGTCCGTTGTTTGTAGAAGTCTCTGTGTATCCACTGTGCCCTGATATTAGGAAAAGGAACATTGAGGTTGACATTTGGGGCCATTCTTTTTTCACTAAATTATGCACGTGTATTTGCGGGATCAGACGAATTATATGATTATGAATTGTACACTTGGTTTTCCCCCAGCCCCCAATGGTGTAAAAACAAAATTGTGTATAACAGTTGGTATTTTGTTACGTCTAATAGTCTAATACCAAAAATAACGGTGACCTTACGGTTATTTTACTTTCTTTTCCTCATTAAAGATGAGGCCAATTACTATGAAAAGGAGTAACTGATATTTTTATCAGTAGTTTATAAAGAAGTGAGCCATTTTTTTCTCTTGGGAAAAATTCGGGCCAGATGTAATCGTTATTGATATGAAAACACACAATTCTATGCCAGTCTTTTGTGCCATTTTCGTAATCGATTTCATCTGCAAATTTACTTATTGAAGATGAGGATGGTACCCTTTCTAGGTGACTGTTGCGGAAGACATCACCTCCTGTGATCAAGGGCTTTATTTGAACAACAAGGCTGGAGTAATCAAATTTGTCATAAAATTAAGGGATGGCTCGATATAGTATATTAAAATCTGGATAGAACGACTTCACCGGACCGGTTGTGAATATCTTTAGGTCCGGTGTTTGTAGAAGTTTGTGTATCCAATGGGCACTGATATTAGGAAAAGGAAATTGGAGGGGACATTTTTTCATTTCAAGAAATTATGCACGTTTATTTGCGGGATCAGACGATTATATGAGTATGAATTTACACTTGGTTTCCCAGCCAGCCCCCAATGGGAAAAAAACAAAATTGGATAATACAGTTGGATTTTGGTATACGTCTAATAGTATAATACCAAAAATAACGGTTTTGACCTTAAGTTTTTTACTTCTCTCATTAAAGATGAGGCCATTACTATGAAACAAGAGTAACTGATATTTTATCAGTAGTTTTAAAATAAAAATAAGTATTTTTTTCCTTTGGGAAAATTCGGGCCAGAAGATTTACTCATTGAAAATGAGGAAGGTACCCTTTCAGGTGACTGTGCGGAAGCATCACCTCAGGTGCCTAAAGGGCTTATATTCGAGCAAACAAGGCTGAGAGTAATTAAAATTGTAAAATAATTAAAGGGGATGGGCTCCATATAAGTATATAAATTTGATAGAATGACTTTCACCATAAATCCCATCCCGTCTTTAACGTTTCGCGCTGATATTTAGGGAGGAAGCAATGCTCGAGATTTTAAGGTACATTTACACCTTAGTGAGTACAGGCGAGACAAAAAGATTCCAAAAAAGACCACTCAAAAACAAAAACGTGGAAGGCAAGAGGAGACAAAGAACATGCATGATTGTTCCATTTAATTACCATGATTCAATCAAAATATCAGAAAAAAAAGACAGTACCAATGAAGGATGACCAAAGCAGAGCAAAGCTAGAAAAGGTATGGCCACCCATTAGCGTAAGTTACGGGGCAAGGACAAGAAAAAGACAAATAAAAACAAAGACAACATTAAGTGTATTAACAAGACAGACACGTGAGACAGATTTATGTTGGCTATGGTAATTGGGCAATACATATAAAAAATAAAAGAATATACAAGGATTATTACACAAAGATAGCATGTGAGGCAAGTATAAAAAGGCGTAAAGAATGTTGAGTGGTCCGCATCTCAAGTCAAGCAATCCGACGCCAAGCACAATCTCAACATGTGAGACAGACAATGTGTTGGCCGAATGAAAATAGGTTTACATCAATAAAATGGAAAAAGTTTTACATAATAATGATAAATCAAGAAAATATTCCACAATGGAGTGAGAAATTAAGTATGCACTTATAATTAAATTTAAATTAGTAATTCAAAAAGAGAATTTTATAGTAGATTTCAACATAAGTCAGACCTCATTAAAAGTTTAGGTCGTCCATTCACCAGGGGGGTAAGAGGAAATATTTAATGGCCACAGATAGAAAAGTTTATGGAACTCCTACCAATGTATACCAGTCATTGTAGCTAGTAAACAAATGTTGACATAAACTGCATTGTTTAACATCTAGCATAGCTTGGATGTTTCATTTGGAAGTATCAGGATGAAAACACCAGCAAATATTTCATAATGTTGTATTTGAACATAACTTCCGTTGACACTACAAAAAAAAATATTTTGTTTTTTCGGTTTTTCTTTATCAAAGTACTGGAAGAAATAATGCATCTATATGCAAGCACACATACACACACACTAAGTTTTATATTTTGCCATAAGAAGTGGGCCAAAATTGTATTAGAGATAGCACAAAGCGGATTGACAAGTCTTTCTATCTTAACAGACCCATTGTTCCAAGTAAGAATTCATAAAAAAATCCTAAAAATTAAGGTGAGAAAACTTGGTTAATTAGAACATTTTCAAAATATTATACATGGGTTAAGGTATAAGCGCTTACCTTGTTTTTCTAAAAATCATAAAATCAGATTTGTCATTATTGAGATTTGTTCATTACTAAGAGATTTATTTGCTTTCAAAACAGTTTGAGATAGTATGAAGACGTATTCAATAAGCAGCATGTGGTGGACAAGATAGACGCATTCAGTAATACAATACATCCACCGTCAATATTCCTGTGGCAATCGCTAAAATGGATCGATCATTGACAGCTTAGTATTGTAGTCCTGGATGTATGCATCTTGTCCCACCAAATGTCTTGTGAATGAGGTCATATTGAATACGGCTATTAATATATTACTGTAAGTACCAAGATCTGAACAAATGTTCAGTGAAGCAAGTAAATGGTATCATTCAACATAAATAAATTAGAAAACGTTGAGGAATTAACGCGGTCCTTAATGTATGGACTAAAAAGTAAAGGGTCCCAAAATAGAGCCTGGGGACAACACAGGAAATTCCATATGAGAATTAATGAGTGAATGACAAGATAGTAACCACTCAAAGGCTGATCCTCGAAACAATAATGAAAAGGCTGGATATGAGGAATAATAAGTTAATTGTGTCGAAAAGCCTTTGAGAGAGGCAAGGAATATACCCAAGTACATGGCAACTAATTGGTTGCAATTGCTACTATGCGACTGATATGTTAAATAATGTGTGAAGTAATGCCTACATGTTTTCAAAACGCATGCCAAACACACAATAAATATATCAGTGCCTGGGGTGGCAGACAAGCCGGGTAGGTAAGTCAACATAAATGATGAAATAACATCGTTACTCCTACAAAAACGGATATGCTCGTGCTGCTCAGAATTTTGGTTTGGTCAATAAAACCATATCCAACTGAACTTCTTATTTTTCTCTACGGAGTCCTCTAAGTTTTTCTTTTTATGGTAACAGAAGTAGGTAATCATCATACGTTTGGTGTTTGGTTCCGGACTTTTAAAAGTTTGAGTTAATGATATTTTCCCCTTGCTAGGCCACTGGCGGCGCATTTATAAACGGTTTTCACCGCGTTTTATCTATGATGCTTTGGGTTTACTCTCTCTTAGGATTTGTACGGGATCGTTCCAATTTCTGTAATATGTGGCGATGTCATTAATTCTAACCAGGTAGGACTAAAATAATTTTGCGTTCATTACATTACTCTGTAAAAATGTTACTTTAAAGTCTTGTTTCGTTAAAATGAATATCAATCTGTTAAAAAATATAGTTCCTGTTAATAATTGAAAGGCCATGGAGATCGGAAGCAATAGACAAGTTAACATCCTACGTCACTTGTTTTGTTGCCTGCGAATCCATTCCTGCGAATTATTATGGCCCATAGTATTAAAACTCTAACAGATACAATTGCCCAGTGTGTAACAGTCAGGCCGACCTATTTCGAGATACCAGGCCCTTAACATGTTTACAAACATTGCTGTTAACTGGTCTATAAGAATCTGGTTTTGCAGAAAGCTATACATTTATTCCTATATCTAAAGAACACAATTACAAAATATTATTTACGATTCGTCTATGTATTTCTTGCAATCTGTACAATTGCTGTGAGATTTTATTAACTGGTTTAACAGCTTTGAAATTGTTTATGGTACTCATATAATGTATACTAATGTAGCTAGTAAATAAGTGTTGAACTAAAATACAGTATTTCACGTCAAAGATAGCTTAGGTGTTTCAATTGTTGAATCAGGATGAAAATAATAGTACATGTGGAACTGTATTTTTTTTAAATTACATATACAATCTTGCCACCAATGCAAGGTTCAGTACCTTTCATAATTTTAAGGATTTCAGAAAGGTATAGTGTGCCCTATCGGAGGGTATAGTTCACACAGGTTCAAGGTCACACTGGGGGAAAATTTTCAGATTCATCAGTTTGTTTTACAAATGGTGCCACAGTGGTTCATCTTACTGTACAGAAGCCGAAAATATACAGGTCGCATTGTCAATGACGTTTTAATGATAATTAGAATGGCAAATATGGCTGGGGTCCACAGGGTCTATAGGAGATCACTAGCTATATCTGTAAAAATCTCACTTTGAATGGTGAAACACAAAATCTATATACATTTTCCTATTCAGTATGACCAGGTGAACGATTTAAAACCAGTTTTAATAATTATATAGAAAAGCATTGGTGTCAAAATTGTATTTGAAAAGAATTAAACCAAAGAATCAATTACATTTCCCCATTTACTATAACAGTAATTATTTCATTAAACGTTGTCATTTGAACGTAATTTATCATTCCATATCACAGCATATACCGTGTGTCCCAAAAAAACCCGCAAAACTTGGTGGCAGGCGCCATAAGCTTTGAACAAAAGCATGTGACTACTTATTCTTTGTTGTAAGGTAAGAAGGGACTGTTAGCTAATATCCCTGAAAAATTCATAAAGGTAGAGTCAATATTTTTTAAGATATGACCCCAGAAATCAAGTAACCTGCAGGAACCATTTAACCAAATTGAGGCGCTATTAACTACAAATACGGCACTGTACGCTTTGCGCCCAGAACCACCAATATGAACCTCTTAGTCCAACCACCATTTCCCTTCTTTAAAGACATCTACTGCAACATATATTAACATAATATGAATGTTCCCATTGGTAATAACAGATAAAACATGCATTTTAACACACTTAAAAGATCGAATTAAAAATGTATGATCAACATACTCTTCGTATTGTCCAAATATCATGAATAAGACCGCGTTGGATTAGAGCTAATCATTCATCATCATTTTGTGACGGCACACAGAGAGTTTATCTTAACCCAAAATTTAATGATAGAATGAATATACTGATATTGTTATTGAGTTTTGTGTTGAAAACATAGGTTTTACTTTCATAAAGTTGAGAATGTAACGTTATTTTCAGTAACAAGCAAGTTGCAGCCCAAAGTATTTATCAGTTTATGCAATAATGGAGTTTGTCTATGACTTAGTAATAGTTTTATATCGCATTGAAACGTATTTTGTCACCAATAAATTAATATTTTATCATTATCAGTTAAGTAATTAATTATGTAAATGCAGTCATTTACCCAGTAGATGTTTGTTTCTGCAAGAAATTTGGGCAAGTAAATGTTGATTGCAATCAATATCGTATATGCCATTCTGTTCTTCATTGCCAGTCTTGTGGTTACCAGCTCCTCATTTTTGTAAAATGGTTCTGCGGGTTACTTGATTGTTATGGTCCTATCTTTAAAAACTATTGACTCTAGCTTTATTAACTTTTTAGGGATTTAAGCTAACCGTCTATCTTACTTTCAACAATAGAAGTAGTCACGTGCCTTTTGTTTTTTCAAAACTTATGGTCTGCCACCAAGTGTTGCGTTTTTTTGGCACACACGGTATATGGTTCCCTTGTTTTTATTTAAGGATTTTTTCTACATTTTGATTTTTTGTCTTTTTTAGGTAATTTGCGGCCAGAACACAAATTTGGTTGTTCCCATTTTTTTCGACAGCAGTTCGGCAGCCCCTCTGTTCAAAATGGCCGCTATTTTTACATACTTTTTCCCCTCATATCTCCGTTTGTGGGCGCCATAGAAAGGTAAAATTGGTCGCTATACACATGTTTGTCATACTAAGGCTTTCAATAAAACCGTTGTCAAGCTAATTGTGTTGTCGGCCATCTTGAATATTCAAATGGCCGCCATGTTTTAATATACTTAGCCTGTATCTTGACTTCAGAATAACATACAGAGCTAAAACGGTGGTAATAATACCCCTGTTTGTGATACTAGGGTTTTTTAAAAGAACCCTATTTAATTTGCAGCTAATTTATGTTTGGCTGCCATCTTGAAATTCAAAAATGGCTGCCATGTTGACTATACTTCATCCTGTATATTGACTTCTGAATAACTTATAGTGCTAAAAACGGTGGCAATACCAATACCCCATGTTTGTGATACTGAGTATCCTAATAAACCATAATTAAGTTGAAACTGATTTCGTTTGGTAGCTATCCTGAATTCAATATGGCCGACACTTTGTAAATTCAATTTGGTCGGTACTTGACTTTGTTGAATAACATACTGGGATAAGGTGGTAATACCCATGTTTGTAATACTGGGGATTCCACAATTTTCCTCATAGTGTGTAATATGACTCCTTCGTAGACGTCTAAGGTCAGAACTACCTTTCAACCACAAATAATGAGCCTTGTGCCAAATGATTAAATTATATATAATAAAACATTTTAATATCTTTAACTGATTTGGTTCAGAATTTGTATTTCCAAACAAAATTTACATATAATTACACATTTAAGATTATATAACTTATAAAGAGTTCTAGTATCCTATGGTGAAGGCGTTGCAGTTCAACTATATATATCCTCACAGCGAAGACTCCAAATGACAGTAATGGCAAGTCATCCACATAATTTTAACTCTTCATGTACATTATATTTCTTGGGAATCTTCTCAGTCCTAAGATAACTTTTGTCCAGCAGTTCAAGACGACAAGTTAATTAAGTCCCTCGACGACATAATCCACAGTCTATCAGTCCAACTAATCACCAATGATTTCTATCTGTCCACAAAATTGGAATCCTTTGATTCCCAGCACTCTCGCCTCAAAGACGACGTAGAATAATTACACAAGCTCTGCTCACATGGAAATTATATATCCTGGCACTAGTTACTTGACACAGGTCTGCTCCTCATGCAGAGTAAAACTAGCTATCTTCTATGCTCTTGTTACTAGTGATGCTGGCAGAGAGTCCTTCCAGTGAAAGTAATTAACTACTCACAGATCGAAATTTTTGCCCCTTTCTAACAATAATCATTACATTATCCTCATGCATAAACATAATCATACACTCTGACCAATCGGAATTCATCACACGAATTACATCACTTCATATATTATAACTCTATGGGGGAATTCCCGATCTTGCAATCTTTTGATTTTTTAAAGCATAAACAGCTGACTCATGCAGTTACTAAGTTTACATCTTGGGGAATTCCCCACTTCCCTTATTTGCATCTATCTAACAGTGCATCTGCATACACCTCTAGGGAATCCTCTTTTCTTTTCTTTATAGTAACAAAATACTTTTTCCCATAGAAAATCTTTTTCTCAATAAAATTGAGAAACAATATTTAATCACACTTTGAGGGTAATATAACAGTTGATACTAGCGGTTGACTGCTTACACCTCTAAGTCACACACTGCCTCTACACATGGGTAGCGGGTCTGAGTCGCCGATTGAAACCAGGAATTGCTTTTTGTCCTTCTCAATATGGAGGAAACAATGCATATTGTAAACGCAATTCCTTTAACTTGTACAATAAGGTGAAGCACATTGTAAAAGGGCAATGCAACTACTTCCTGTGGTTTCAATCAGCCCACGGATTTTTTTGCAAAAGTGGACCTTTTTCCAAAAATGGGGACTTTTCACAAATTAGAGGAGGGGTAAATTTGACAAAAGTGGACTTTTTGCCAAATATTTTGCCCATTTTTTTTTTTTGAACCCCAAAAGCCTAAAATCCCTATTTTTCATTGCTCGCTTCGCTCGCACACATCACATGGGTGGGTACATCGCACCCCCCGCACCTCCCTGGCTACCGCCCTGGTTTCAATCGGCGACTATTCAACGGTCAGTGGTCACATCTAACTAAAAATTTGCTCTTCCATGTAAATAAACTGACTGTCTCCTATTAGAGGAGGAGCTGGGACCCAGGTCAAACATCATCGTTTACCCCTCACTACAGAAAAGGTTTGACACATTTGGTAGTTAGTATGGACCCTCTACATCAATGCTAGGTAGGTAGTACTCTCAAATTGTGGTATCACTTTTTCAATAGGGGCCAATTTAAGTTTACACAGGGTCAAATTTTGAAATGCTCCAATCATGGTGAAATGTATGCCATATTGTCCGTCTAGTCATAAGGATTCCAAAAATGTATAGTTTGTACCATCTATGACCATTGATTTGGGAGTTATAGGGTAAAAATGGCTAAAATGGTAAAAAGGTCAATTTCTATTTGTACAGGGTCAAAATCAGAAGTTGCTCCAATCTTGGTAAAATTGAAATAAGTTGTTTATCTAGCTTAATGTGTCAAAACAAGGAATAGTTTGTACCATCTGCAATGCATAGTTACCATGTTATGGGACAAAATAGGTCATAGGGCAACATAATCCAATTGGTGTTGACCTTCTTTGACCCTTTTCTCCGTAAGTAAGCATTTAACATAATAAAAACTATAACTTTAGGAGTCCTCTTATCTAAGGCAATAATTTGCAACTATTTAAAATATAATCAGATTAACTTTTAATGTTGACCCCTGTACAAATTGAGATTGACCTTTTTTACCATTGTTGTCATTTTTACGCTATAACTCCAAAACCAATGGTCGTAGGTGGTACAAACTATACATTTTTGGAATCCTTACTCTCTAAATGTAAACGAGTGAAAATGTCACTCTCCCCACAAGAGTGAAACTCTTTTAAACCACTCCAAAATGAGTGGTTGTACTATAAAAGAGCGCACTCAAAAAGAGTGAACATCACTCCAAAAAGAGTGGATTTGCACTCGTTTTCGTGTTGTCCTTCGTTTCACTCCTCAAAAGTGTTGTCCTTCATTTAACTCCTCAAACAAGTGGAAATCCACTCTTTCTGTAGTGATGGTCACTCTTTTGGAGTATAAATTCACTCTTTTTAAGTACAAGCCACTCATTTTGGAGTGGTTTACAAGAGTTTCACTCTTTTGGGGAGTGATAGGCCAGGGTGCCTAGTTGCGAATCCATTGGGTGCCACCTTGACACCAATGCGCAATTTGAGTTATTGAGGTCACAGGTCACATTAGGGAATTAAATCTTCCAAGTTTAGCAATAAAGTTACGGAATATCAAATGATCTTCCTGTAGTCCAAAGGAGTACAAACGTCAATGGGGACGTGTCTGCACAATGTCTAAAGGATGTGTGGGTCAAAGAATAAAATATCTTTTGTACAGGGATCAAATTTCCAAAATGCCTCTACGTAACTGAAAGTAGTCGCATTTTATTTATCTTGACTCAAGGATTCTGAAAAGGTATAGTTTGCTAGATCTAAGATGTCGTCTTGGGGATAAAAATAAAACAACCCTATTGTCTATGTGGCCTTGAACCGTATTTACATCATAGTATTAAATGAAGTTTGCAGATATGGCAAATTCTAATTTTTTAAATCTCTTAAAATTTTCAAAAATATAATGAGACTATAATTATTTAAATTGAAGCATTTTAAAATATGACCCCTGTACAAAAGGTTTGTTATCCTCTGACCTATTTGTCTTATACCTTGTTAATTAGGCATCCTATGGATATGTGACCATTTACCTTTTTACTCTTTTTTTTTTTGAGGAATTTGTAGAAGCTTTTAGAAATTTAATCCCATTATGTGACTTGTGACCTCAGTAACCCCAAACGCTAAAGGGTACCAAGATGGCACCCGGTGGATTCTTCCACTAAACCCTTCGTCGATTAAATTTTCGCAAAAAATTTCATTAGTGGGCGGGAAAGGGGTGGCTGAAGGGCTCATCGACTCGCTTTACAATTTGACCCGGGGGTGCGCTCCCGGCGGATTGCCAGTATCTTACGTGAAATTTGGTTTGCCAATCCATACCCGCCCTCGCAGGTTTTTTTTTTAATTTTTTAGGTTTTTTCTTTTTTTAATTAAATTATTCTTTTAGTACCACTTTGATGCTTCTCCGTCTAAGTACACTAGCGTATTGCCTCCTTTTTGCTTAATGTAGCTCACAAGCCAAGATAGTATACTGAAATAATAGTGGCCGACCATTTTGAAAATTCTAGATGATGGTCTAACAATAAGCTTGTAACCAAGAGTGTAGCATCATTGAAAACCTTACTATAACATACGTTGGTATTACTATCTTTTTATTCTCCTATGGAGCTTGGAAGCCAAGATATTGGGCGACAATGTATTGAAAATATCGGCAATTTTGAATTCAAGATGGCAGGCAAAAAAGCTGATCGATCAAAATTGGAACAGTCAAATTCAATTATTTTTAGCCCTCTAAGTATTTCCAACTCAAGATACAGTAGAAGTATATAACCCCTCGTCTGGGAAGTCAAAACCCCTTATTGAAACTTTCATCCGATGCGGCTAAATGACCAAAAGCTTCGTAAAGAGCTTCCAGTAATATTTTCTCTTTCACTGTCATTTTAGCGAAAATTAAGTGAACCTTCACCAAGGTTAGTATATTGCCATTCACAAATTAAAGGTAGATGGGTGTTCGTGGTTGCCACCCAAGAAAAATCTAGGGTACATTTTTGAGAATATTCTGTAAAAGTATGGCGTCATAAAACTCTGTTAGTAAACTATAATTGCCAAGAGCTGAAAAACCGCATGTAAATCGATATATACCCTACCTTGTTCCAAACAAATTGGATTTTCGTCTTAAGTTTCTGTAGCAAACGCCCAATTTGCCAACTCGTTGGAACTTAATGAGTCATGTGATGAATATACTAGGTTGTGAGTACTCATTTTGGTACAGTTAGGAAGAGGGGACCATGGCGCACCAACTGTCTCAAATCATACGCCATCGGAGGCTTTATAACAAAATGCCTGAGGGGATGGTAACAACCCTGGTAACCCACGCAGAAAGGCTTGTAAGACTCGGGTTGTAAAATATGTCGGCCATATTGATTTAAGAGGCCACCAAACGAAATTAGTTGCAACTTAACTTATGGTTTATATAGCAACCTCAGTGTCACAAAACATGGGCTTGTCACCGTATTTAGTCCATACGTTCATTCCAAAAGTCAAGATAGATACATGCTAAAGTATATTAACGTTGGCAGCATTTTGAATTCAGATGGCCGCCAACGAAAATTAGTTGCACAACTTAAATAATGGTTTCTATAGCAACCTTAGAATCACAAACAATCGGGTATAGACACAAATTTGACCTTTCTAAGTCGCCCACAAATTGAGATATGGGGGAAAATATATTGCAAACAGCGGCCATTTTGAAATCCAAGATGACTGCCAAACGGGGTGGTCAAAAAACGGGAAACAACCAAATTCGAGTTGTTAGGTGTCAATATTACCCAACAAGACAAAAAATCAAAAATGTAGCAAAATAGCCGACACATCCAAAAGCATACGATATTTGGGAACCATACAATGGAGAAATAATAACACATTCTTAGATCAAGTGCATCATAAACAACTAGGTTTATTTTGACAATTAAAATGGGCCAACCTTGTATAGAGGTTAGCGCCAAACGTTTCCCCAGACCTTTAAAAAAGGTCATATGTCTAGCATATGAAGAGTTAACCATAGTATTATATGCGTGGCCAATCACACGTGCAAATTTGACTGTCTCTATAAGAGATTCACAATTCCTTTTTTCGTATTTAGATGGGGTGACCTACATGATTCTCAGAAGTGGGAATACTAAACTATTTTTACACTTTTTATGGAATGTCTGTCCGAAAAAAATATCACCATAACTTAGTCCAATGAACCCTTAAGAACTGTGCATTAAGCCTGAAAGAAAAGGAGGTATTGAACAAGATTTAAAGGATTTTGTTACAGTTTTTCACATCAGTTATTGGTACATCTAACACAGTTGGTTGATTTCATGCATCGAACTGTTCAATAGTACTGTTTTAATGTCCATAGTCACTTTAAAAACATCGCGTATGGCCACCCCTGGCATGAATCAGTGCGTCAAGACGTCGACGGCCATACTGTCCACAGGGTGTTTATGATGTCAAGGGGCAGAGCGTCCCACTTACCGGTCAGAGGCTGAGCTAACTCCTGTAGATTTTGAGGAAGATTGTCTCGGCCTAAGGCATCACAACATGCTCGATAGGGTTCAAATCAGGAGAGCAAGCAGGCCATGGTATCTGCTCCACCCCCTCTGCCTCAAGAAATTGTCTCACTACGGCGGTCCTGTGCGGCGTGACATTGTCGTCTTGAAGCCGAAAATTGTTTACATAAACCCTTCTTGCATGTGGCAGACAGTGGTGTTTCCGAGGAAATCAGCGACTCTGGCTTGTTTGTACCCTTCCCGTCGGAGTGCAAGTACTCTTCGGCGTATTGACAATGCCGTTGGACGAGGCATAGCCTAGGGAACCTCTGTGTCAATTTTTGTTGTAAAGGTTTAACAACCAACAACCAACTCTGAAAAAAATGGGCTCCTTGCACACCGGCTTGGAGCAGGGAAATGGTACAAACAACAGACGTCTGATATTTTATAGCTCCCAACAAAAGGCATTGTTACGTAATTCAAAATTATGCATGGTTCACTTCACCTAGATAGTGGGGACTCATTATGTAATCATTCACCAACTCTAATATGATTACTGAGGCGTTCAAATAGAAATACCTTTTAAGATTGGGTCTGAAAAAAAATCAAACTTTATGAGCAACAGTGTATATGCATGATGATGACGGAACATAGGTCAATGCAATGCACGCCAGGATATACTATATAGAGATTCGGAGAAACTGGCGAGCATTGAATTTAATAAATATAATATTCGTCAAATATTTACTTGATGCTCACGTTCATTGCGTAAGTTTCGCTTCGTTATAGACTGTGCTAAACTCATGCATAGAGATCATCCCCTTCTAAATACATATTATAATTACGGCCACTTGAAACCCTAACATAAAGACTGAAATCTATTAGCGCTCGTTTTACTGGTATGCTTGTAAACACAGTCCCATGTGGTCTAGTGGCAAATCTCACGCCTGGATAACTAGAGGACAGGGTTCGAGAACGTGTACTTTTTGTCTTAGTTTATTAAATTCAATGCTCGCCAGTTTTACCGAGTTTTTATTTAATTGTTACGGACAGAAATACAGCACACAGTTGTCTATGGACACTGCGATACAAACAATATTCATAACGCAAAAACGCAGATTCTAATCAACATTATTCTGAATAACGTTTCTTTCTCTCTCTTCTCAAAGGATATGTAATGAATCACTGCTCGTTAAAATTTTTGAGATTTGTCATACCATCAAAATGTGCATATTATTTCAATGCACTCGATCCAGTTAATTTTAAAATGAAAATTTGATTATAAAATGAATGGTATGTCCTTGACAGAATCACTTCTGTCAGAGATCTTGGTGTTGAGCTCTCCTCTAAACCTACCTGAATGAACACACCATAAAATTGTTTATCAGTGGAATAACAAATATGCATGATAAAACGTGCAATAGGATATGCTTCCATATATGTATCCTAAACTCTCCCACCCAACCCTTGTCATATGATTTAGTAATGGCTAGCTCCCTGTGGGTGGGGCATCTAAACACAAGTATTCAGTTGATCGAAATTGTTCGAGGAGTTCTACCAAGTATATCTTCACGAAGCTGACTGGGCTACAGAGATAGACTACTTAACGTTTGATTGTTGGCCACTCTACCTAAGAAAGAAATAATGTTAACCTATTTCACAGATGCAGGTTTGGCCAGTATGACATTTCACTAGATCATCATTTGTTCGTTTAAAATTCACCAGTGGCAGGGACAGGACCATCCCACCCCTAGGATGGTCTTCCTCTGATGCCCGGGGGGCGGGGGGCACCTTTGTATTCAAGGTGTATATGATCGTGGAACAAGAAAACGCGTAAAAAGGGTATCCTTTTTTCCAACAGGCGATGTCCGCGCGGACATTGATTAGGGTGTCAAATACGTCAAAATGTGGGAAAAGGCGCACTAGGGTATGTTTTTTGTAACCCTGAAATTCTGATGTACGCGAGATCACAATCATAAAAATATTGTACTTTGTGCTGAGTAAAGCAACATGCGCAAAGCCAGATAATAGGGTATACTAGATCACAGCAATGCATTGATTACCTTTGTTAAAGTAGCAAAAAACTGATAAATTAACAATTATTAAAAAAAAAAAAAAAACAGACAAAAATGCTTGTTTACAAATATGGGATTTTTTTTAGTCGGTGGGAATACTTGTGTAGGGTGCATTTCGGATAGTCGCATGTTCACAGGCAGATGACGCTCATCATCTCCACCTATTGCATCCCCCTGCCCCCCGGGCTGATTGGCATCTTCTTATTCCTCAGGTTTGCAAAACAGAATCTCTCCTAATCCACATTTGTTCAACGGATTGTTCCTATTGGAAGAAACTACCTACTTACTCCCCACATCCCCATACTTCTTCTCGCATTTTTAAATCTCAGGTTCTTGATTATTTAACAATCTCGCATCTTCGACCTCGCAATACTTGTTCTTGGCTGACTGTCGCTGTTCCATATGCAGAGTCTGTTAAAAAAAAAGATCCCTCCCTTTTTTAGATCTTGTTTTCGCCTCCTAGCTTGTGGGGTCCTAGAGGTACTTTGGCACCTGTTCATATCATCCTTTCACTGGTATTTGTTCAATTTGTGAAATTTTGTATGTTATCCCAGTGCAATTTGTATTTTAATTTTGTATTTTATCGATTTTCTATTTTGTAATATATTGTATGTATTTTAACCAGTGATAAATAAATAAATAAATAAAAGTTTTGGTCTACTAACAGGTAAAAATGAAAGTATGTTAGCGATTCTCGCCTGCCGCCTACCCAGTCGCACACCGCGGGATTTGTTAGATGTAAGAGTAACACAGTTTCTTTAAGACGATGACTTGAAGTAAATGGAGTCCGTCCTGCCTGTCTGAACGTCATCAATCAGTCCCCCACTACCCAGGTGATGTGAATTCGTGCATAATTTTAAATCACGTAACAAACCCTTTTGTTGGGAGCTATAAAAAGCCAGACGACTGTTGTTTGTTCCTTGTTCCTATTCCTACTCCAAACCTGTGTGCAACGAGGCCACGTTTTTCAGAGTTGGTTGTTACATTTACAACAAAAACTGACACAGAGGTTCCCTTGGCTATGCCTCGTCCCACGGTATTGTCAATACGCCGAAGAGTACTTGCACGACTACGGGAGAAGGGTACAAACAAGCCAAAGTCCCTGATTTCCTCGGGATATCGCAGAATATAGTCTGTAAAATCCTCAGACATCATCGAGACGAGGTGGGTCATTTGAGGCCACGAAAATCTCCAGTACAACCACGCTTTACTACCAGACGAGATAATCGCCGACTGCATAGTCTGTGCCGTAGAGAACCGAAAATGCCATCTTCGTCGTTTGCGGAAAAGACACTATGGAATCAACGTTTCCCGCCAAACTGTAAATCGGAGATTGCTTCAACATGGTTACCGAGCAAGACGAATGACCAAATGTCCACGCGTAACCGTTCACCACAGAGTTGCTCGACCTTCGCTGGGCTAGGGAGCACAGAAGATTAGAGCTGGGGCAGTGGCGACATATTGTCTTTATGGACGATAGCCGCTACATCTTTGACCATCAAGATGGAAGACAAAGGGTTCGTCGATGGTGAGAACCTCCGAGATGACTGTATTCAGGAATCTACTCAAGGTAGTTGCGGCTCAGTGATGGTAGATGGAAACATGAACGCCGTCGTGTACCCGGACATTCTGGAAAACCACTGCCTGCCACATGCAAGAAGAGTTTATGCAAACAATTTTCCGCTGCAAGACGACAACGCCACACGGCACAGTGCCGTTGTAGTGAGAAAATTTCTTGAGGCAGAGGGGTGGAGCAGATACCAAGGCCTGCTTGCTCCCGTGATATGAACCCTATCGAGCATGCCTGGGATGCCTTAGGCCGAGCCATACATGACAGGTGCAATCTCCTTCAAACGCTACAGGACTTAGGTCAGGCTCTGACCGATGAGTGGGACGCTCTGCCCATTAACATCATAAACAACCTTGTGGACGTCTTGACGCAATGATTCATGCCAGGGGTGGCCATACTTGATGTTAGTGACTGATTGACAAAATACCCAAAATGTATTATATGTAAAAAATGACTGATGTAAAAAAACTTTTAACAGAATCTTTAAACCTGCTGTTCAAATTCTTTGGGGGTTTTGGTTGTCGAAGTTGATCTGTGTTTTGTTCTTTATCTTTTTGAGACCATTTTCAATGAGTGGAAGAGGATTGAGAAGCATGGTTTTGAGGTCGTCGAGTCGGTCGTTTTTTCACTGACCTCTACACTTCATAACGTGTCTGAGTCGCCGAGTGTCACAACAGGAAGTTCCTTTTTTACCTTGACAATATGGAGGGAAACAATGCATACACCTTGTCAAAGTTAAAGGAATTTTGTATAACAATAGAACATCTGTGTGGAATATGTGCACCAGCAGGCGTATGCATTGTCAACTTCCTGTTGTGACACTCGGCGACCATTCAACTGTGCGGCAGCCCGCTATCCATGTATACACGTCTCGTGCTAGCGTCTTTTGTTGTTATCTATTGTTTTCCCGTGCGTTATCTACTACGAATCGGGTTCGAGGAGGCTACTGGGGTGCTATTTTTATTAACAGCTCTAGAGCTTGTTATTTTTAATAACATGCACACTGAAGGTGGGGTCCCAACTGAACGCTGCGGGTAAACGTGATAGTTCTAGAAATACAATGTCCTGACAATTAGATACAGCGGCGCAATCTGTATATATACTGATGGCAAACTTAAGATACAAATTCTATGGTGTCAAACTATGCAACGTATGTATGTAGAAATATAGAGCGGTATGCTACCTGTAAATGAACTTTAAAATTGATTGCTCTTTACATCAAAACATTTTCTCATAAATAGACATGACACAATTTATTATTTTTACAGCAGCAAATATATGATATAATTCATATATTCAGATTTGATTTTCATACTGTCATTTTAAAATTTGTATGCAGAACGGCAATTCCTTAAGGGTAATTGCAAGAAGACAAAAATGAAAACAAACAACAAAAATCTACCCCATGAACATTTTATGGTGATCTGACCAAACACTGGTTGAATATAGAAGGTTCCTAAAGGGGAAAGAGGTACAACACCCCCCCAAAAAAATTACTATCAGTTTAACCTTTTGAGATCAAAATTGCAGAAGCTCCCCATCCTACGCCGTCATTTGCATTTGAAATCAAATGCTGTTTCCACAAATGTCGACATCACCCAATACACATAAAGATATTTAGAAATATACTACAACAGCGATGGGTCATCAGTTCAAGATTGGTTGATTTTGATTTCTTCATATTCAATTGCACTCAAATGGCTAAAATACATGTACTAAATCTAGGGCCACTGATAACTCCATGTAATTTCTGCACGAAATAATCAATATAGACATGTTTAGGGATGAATAGAGTTAATAGTCTTTATTCCGTATAGGCTTGGTTGATTTCTTTCATTCAAATCCTACTCCAAGGATAAACCAAAACACTCGTCATTCTTTGCTTCGTATTTAGAAAAGCACTGATCAATCAACCATGGTTAATGGCCAGAGCAATCAATACAACCCCTTTGGTTTGGTTAACGCTCGTCAATAGTTGGTTACAAGGACAAAGTGTTTTTATATATGTTAAATTTAAATTGCGACAAATTATTTCGTTATCAATCCAATTTTAGCATGTTTTAACCCAAAAAATGTTTTAAAATGTTATTTATATATCATACTCTAAGTGTACAATATATAATCAATTCGCTATGATGGCGTTCGTGAAAATAACAGGCTTTCACACATGATGACTTGGTTAACTTAGCTCTCGCGGCCTAAAGGCCGCTCGAGCTAATTTAACCAAGTCATCAAGCGCTCAAGCTTGTTATTTTAACGAACGCCATCTAGCTCATTTATTATCTATATCGTAGAAGTCAGTGGGTTTTTTCTTGTGTCGGAAGAAACAATGGTAAAGATTCTTCGAGCGAAGTTGTTATGGAGTGTTTAATTTTGTATGGCGGGGTGGCATGATTTGAAGTGGATGTATTGGTTTGTGTCTGTTGGTTGCTCTCCTCGCTCTCTGATTGTAGAGCCTGGTTGATTGTAAATTGATGGTCAACGAAACCAAAACAGAAACAGCTCGCACCATTTTTCTTTTTCAGAAACAAGGTCGCTTCAACTCGCTTGTGAAGGTTGGCCCTTCTAGGGATGACCCTGTCCTCAAAATTTAAAATCGTGTCTTTTCAAAATTAATGCATCTATAACGAATATATTCTCCAGCCCATATGATGGAGCCCCGAGATTTCTATGTAAATGAAATGTATTTTTGCTTTTATTTCATGCTTAGGTTTATTACTTGCTTTATTATCATTTTAATTGATATGTAATACTTTTATTGTTTCCATATGCTTATACAAGTAACTAAACGCACCGACGGAAAGACGTGTGCCACTATTATAAAAGTATGTGTTCAAATAAAATTGACAGTGCATTCGTTACAATTCTAGAGCAGCGAAGCGCTTTACGCTTCCTTATATTGAGAGAAAGATCCCATTAAAAGGCGTGTGATACGCAGGCAATTACCTAAACACGTATTCTTTTCAAACCAAATATTTATAACAATTATTTAACATTTGCAGGCTTAAACCATAAATTTGAAGAGTTAGCTGAAACATTGACGTTGCGTATGAGCTGGAGTTCTTGAAGAATTACAGCCTGTAAACAGTGCTATCTATGGTTTATCAAGAGAAAATTAGTCCGTCAAAGCCTACCATTGGCCGACAAAGGACTGAGGTATCAAGTAGCTCCAAATTTTCCAAACTAATATCATAATCATTGTTAATATTTATTGATAATCATGATTTTGTTTGTCTTCCTTTCACCAAGGTTTCTCATTTGGAGCAGAAACGGTAACACTTGCTGTACTCTCCGAGTATTTTGATAAGTACTATGACATCGCTGACGGCATTGCCCACGCTGGTGTTTCTGTCGGTGTCATGATCATGCCTCTATTAACGCAGTTATGTCTGGACATCTACGGATGGCGTGGGACGATGCTCGTTCTTGGTGCTCTCAACATGCATATCTTGGTTTGTGGGGCTATCATCCAACCATTAAGCGCACATCAGGCAGAAGAGCACCAACAAGACATCGATGACGTCATTTTTCAAAAGATAAAAACGATAGAGTACCTGTTCAAAAAAGACCATTCCTGAAACATGATACAGTCTTGAAGAACATCAGTCATTATTTGGACTTAACGTTGTTCAATGATTTTTACTTTTGACATTGCTGTGGATAAGTACTGCTGGCGGCTATTATTATACCGGTTGGTTAATATATCTTGTTCCTCATGCTACAAATGTTGGGTTTTCATCTTATAAAGCAGCTGCTCTAGCAACAGTTGGTGGATTTGGACACCTTACAGGTACAATTGTCTTTCCACTGTCAACAAAAATGTTATCAGGAGAAACGTTACTTTACCTGTGCACTTTGATAACATCTCTTGCGCTTGCTGTAGATCCAGTATTTGCTACCTACCATTCCTACCCGGGGCTGTTGTTGACATCTGCAGCATTTGGTTTCGGTAGAGCAATGATATCCTGCAGTGTCTTCAAGGTAGTCCTTGCTGTCAACGAAGCTGTTACAAATGCTGTCAGCTGGCTGCTTGTCGGATACTCTGTGGGTTCAATCTTCAGCGGCTATTTTTCAGGTACGCTTTCAGTATCTTCACTGATACAGAAACAAAGAGCTTGGACAAACTATGGAACATAGTTTTCGATACCAAGGTGCAGGGTAAAATATGGTATGGATGTCGAAGGTCACAGAATTAGCTGTATAGAGGTCAAGTTCTCAAAATGCTGCGAGTTAAGTACAATTGCTCCGTCTTGATATTAGGATTGAAAATCACGTTTCCATACCCTTGAGGTATAGTTTAAATACAATTGGCCAACATTGAAACCATTCGATACGACTGTGTGGTGGATGACCTTTGGCCTGATAATAATATGTCAAAAGTTAATCATTGTATCAAAAGAACAATTTAAAAAAAATTAAAAATGGATATTTTTGCATTTTTATATACATTAGCCCTTGCACCTGAAATGATAAGGACCAAATGAGCGCCCTTATGGGTAAAACAGAACGATTTTATAATTAACGTCACCGGCGACATTTATTCAGCAGACGACGGAAATGGCGTTTCAACACAAGAAAACACACGCCGGACTTACTTCCCAAGGCATGCACACTGTTTGACCGGTGTGAAAGTAATCATAGTCCGACATGTATCATGGTCCGGGTTCCATAGACGACAACGGAATAAAGCGTGAAACTAATGTTGCGTGAAGAGTCAATGAATTGAGTGCCCTATTCTTCATCGGTGCAGGGGGTACTATGACTTCGGAGGACTATATCTCCTGCCACACCGGTCTGTGACCTTTGTGGTTTTTTTTAATAAAATCAATATGAGTACGAGACTATGATATTCATGTAATAAACATATTTGTTGATTAAAGTTACGGCAAACAAAAAGTTGGCCTACAAATTACCTGGATGTATGTAGCCTCTTATTAATGTCCCTTTCTGTTTTTGTGTATGTTATTTTTATGTGTAAAATATATCCCTATTCTTCCAATGGCATGGACTATCATTTGCGAGCAAATTGAAGAAATTTCATAATTTGTGAAAATGTGCCAGTGCTGCTTTAATTCAGAGCATTTTGAGAACTAAGTTCCTGTACATCTGATTTTGCGACCTTCATGGTTACGAAACAATTTTAAGACAAGTAACTTGTGACTTTTTTTCTTCCTTGAATGATGCTAGTTGTGTCCTTATCTCAATCACCATTATTGTTTTGTTATCATGCATAATTATATTCTTATTGTATGTTATGGTGAAATTAATAAATTTGGGCTTCATTGATTGATTGAGATAGGACTGATGTCATACTAAATTGAAGCACACTTAATCCACCACTTACTATAACATTTTTGTATGTTTATATTTATAGGATGGCTTTTTGACCAAACCGGAAGTTATACAATCTCATTTTTGGTTTTGAGTGCCGTTTCGTTCCTGTCATTAAGTTTGCGTTTTATTTTTGACTTGAGAAACTACAGTAAAGAAAAACATTATCGTAAACTTCCTCCTCCCGATCAGGACAGTGATTGAGTTAACTTTACAAATGTGTACAGTTAACTCTCGTGTACACTGTTCCAAACTACTTTTTTACAACATCGATTCGTTTTGAACAGAATTTACCCAGCGGTTTTGGAAAATGCAAGCCAAAATGTGCATCAAAATAATGGAAGCCACAAGCGCATAGAATTTCGAGTTCGCGCAGACAAGTCCTATGGGAGACTCGAGTTCAAAATGATGACGTCGAAGTTGTTGTTCTGCGTTATAATGAAGTCATAATGAAATGTTTGTACGTCTTTTGATACCCAGTGGGGAACACTAAGCTATCCTGTGGTACTAATTTATAGGAATCGGGTGTTCAATAAAAAAAAAAAATCGAAGGGGTGGTAACCCCCCCCCCCTTTTCGGATGTGTTGTTAAAAATGACTCCGGTAGACTTCAATTGCATCGAGGTAGGCGATTCAGAGGCCATCAAACAGCTCCATATAGGGGAATTCAATCAATTTGGGAAGCTAGTCAGAATAGGGGGAGTTATATGTTTAAACAATGACATCATTGAGCATAGAGTAGTGAATAGAGTTCACCATATATTTTTGTGGTTCGCCAACCTGATGGTGCACTTAGATTTGTTAGATATTTTCGAAAAGTCCCAACCTCCTTCCAACCCAACTCATTTTCGATTCCACGATCGATGATTGCATTTATAGAGTTGGAAATTCCAAATTTTTTCTTATCTCCCTTATCCCGTGTAAGAAATATCACTCTTTTGTACGCCCGGTGGCCTGCATTAGTACAAAGCTAAATATTGTGCAAACTTATCCAAAATGTTAGTGAACGGCGTAGTCTCAGACCATAGAAATTGCGAGGCCTACTGTCGATGACATCCTTGTGTGTAGTAGGATATGGGAAGAATACCCATAAAGTTATCTCAGGCAGTTTGGGAACTGTTAAAATTTTGTAAAAAAAAATAATTTGTCATGCGAATTTGTCATATTTGTATGTTGTAGAACAGTCACAGCAAAAGTTAGCAATTGTGAAATTCTCCACGCCCCATGCAAGGCATCTATGGAATTCTTAGTTAGGGTTGGATATTACAGAAAATACAGTCCGAATTTATCAGAAATTGCATACCCACTGACACAACTCGTCTGAAGAAAATGTGCAAGAATTATTTGAGAAAATCAAATATCTTGATCATGCCAGTTTTAATTGGCGCTAAGACCCTTCAGAAACATTCAGTAGCCCTGCCAGCACCCTATATAGTTAGGTTTGTGACCAACATTAGGGAAACTACTCTAAAAAGAGAGGCAGGAGTGTCTAGCATTGCTACGGATATTTGAAGGGATGTGAATAAATACAACAGTGCACACAATTCTTGTTACCGATTACTATCCTTTTGGCATGCGGGCCACAAATGAAAGACAGAAATCAGGGACTTGTAACGTCAATCTCGCAAGAATTCTGCAAGAAGTATCAAAAGAAGGAAGGGTCTTGGCAGAACTGATGCCTTAGACCACACACGGCCTACGTTTTATCAAATTCAGATATTACAATTTGCAATATACACTAAAACTGCACCATTCCAGAACACTATAATAAAAAGTGTAAATTTAGAGATGTGTCATATTAAATGTGCAACATTTACAAAATACATACTTAATTTTCAAAAATATTTTTCTTTTCATTTGGCATTTTAACATAAGTACACATAAAAGGGGACCGGCGGCAGGCTGCCAGGGCAACAACAAAAGTAAGAAAGAACCATTGACCTCTGAAAGATGTGTGTACACCCACCTCTGCCTACTGTGCAACACCATACAAAACAAAATGAATAGAAATTAAAAATTAAAATAGTTATTAAAAGACATAAAAAACATTGCATAAACACGAGCAATAGTAAACCCCCACATGCACACAATCGCACACCACAGCAAAGCACATACCTCCCCTCACCACAAAAAATACCCCTCACCCCAAACACACATAGCACACCCCTGCATCCCTTATACTATCCAGCCTGCATCCAACCATAGAGAGAAATGTATTAAGTTCTTTCGGTCCGCTCGGTTTGTTTTGCGGTTTCTATTGGTCTAGAACAATTAAATACGCTTCAGCCCCAATGAATCACCGTCCAAAATAGCGGGGGGGGGAGTTTGAAGCTGAACCCTAACCACAGGGCGTTGGTTAAATGTATAGATCCAATTTGAGAACATTTCATAGCATTTCAATTTTCCTTTGAACGGGTGAATGTTATAATAACCTCATTTTGGTGATTAACAATAAATTTTTAATTTCGTAATGAACTTTTGAGAATCAAAGTTCTTTATCGATTTGAATAAAATAAAATACAGTTGTTATTATAAAAAGCCAAACATTTGTGCAAATGGTCCACTTTTTTGGTGTTTAAATGGGTTTTTTCCGACCTTGGCATCAATGTTATCTTGAACATTTGGACAACTATACACAGCTTTTATGAAAATAAGTGCCGAGAAAAAAAGTCCTTATAGCCGCTAGGTATTCATGATGTTCATAAATTAAGAATACAGTTTTTCTCATGCAGAATTGTACCAATACACTATGCATCCTTCGTCAAGCATATCACAGCAAATCAACCGAAAAATGTGTCGCACTGAGAGCAAAGACCAACTGAAAATGGTATAAATATGAAAAGTTTATCCACTTAGTCAGAAGATTTAAAGTTGACAGGAGGAGATTTTTTTTCGGGTTTAGATACGAATTCTCTCATTTCCTGGATTGGTTGTAGACCGCCTACCAGAACGTTTCGAAAGTTTTTTTTTTAATTTTAGGGTTAAATTTGTATTACCGCAAACCTTGTTTTGAACTTGCCTGCTAATCGTTAATCGTTCCCATAGAAAACCATTCTTTGCCTTTCTGTCGTGCCCGACAGCAACACAAAACAATCATCATCTTATTACATAATGACGGCGTATCCGCTTATTCAATTCCAGGTGTGATTCTATTATATTGTAAGCATTCCAAAATATGTAAAAAAACCGGGGTTCGACAAAAATTGGGCGCTTCTTCTTAGAAATCTCCTCATGTCTCTTTAAGCTCATATACCAGTGGTGAATAACAGACTTGTACTGATCAAGTTAATGCATCATCCCATATCGTGAAAATCCAAAACACATATAGATATAAGAGTTTTATAAATTTTAATGTTTCATTTGAAATCATGTAGCAGTCTTGGAGAACCTTTTTTCACACACACCGTTATATTTTAAACCGCAAAGTGAAAATGTAATTCATTGAATTTCCATTTCAAGATTATTTTCAGAAGGATTATTGATGGCAACCAATCACTCAGTTCTGTTTGTTGACAGACACCTGTGATAGACAATATATAATATATAGAGTAGATATATATATAATATTAATATATTCTATACTATCTATATATATAATAGATTTATCATATATATTATCTATATATATATATATCTCTATTATATAACATCATAGTAAACATTAATATTACAGGTGAACTATCTTTTGGAATTAGATGCTCAAATCCCCTTACAGAGATCGTAAATAAATTCCAAAGTATAGACCTCTGGAAAGGCAACCGTTACTTCTGAGTTTCACGGCATAACCCTCACTTACGAAATCACAGGGCAATCCGATCTTCGACTGAAGATCGTCGAAGTCGGATGCCTGTGATCGTAGTGAGGGTATGCCGTGAAAACTCAAGTACGGTTTGCCTTTCCCAGGGTCTATACGTTTTGTATTAATTTATTATATATATATATAGATATATATCTCATATATATATATATATAATATATATAGATATATCTATATATATTATATATTATAAGATATATAGGAAGCGTCAAGGGTGGCGCTATGCGGTAAGTTAATATAGAAATCATAGGTGCTAAAGGGTAGCAACATGTAAATACCGATTTGAAGGATTTTTAAATGGCCGTTATGGCCTATAAAGAAGAACAATCTCTTGATTGGAAAGAAAGATCAGAGTAAAGAAGCCTCAAAGAGCACTCTGCCGGGAATCGAACCCGGGTCCCTTGCGTACATGGCCGATGTGATCACCATCTACACCACGAGTCCACAACGGCCTGAGATACTACTTTTGAGGTATATGGCTATAATAGCTGTAGGCTATCTAGGTGGCGGCCGTAACAGTATATTTAACAGAGTCAGGGGTGGCGCGCTATGCGGTAAGTGAATATAGAATCATAGGTGCTAAAAGGAACGCACAACCGCAGTTGAATATTTTTAAATGGCCGTTAGCCATATCAAGAAGAACAAGTCAATTGAAAGAAAGATCAGAGTAGAAGAAAGCCTCAAAAGCACCGCCGGGACTCGAACCCGGGTCACCTGCGTACTGCGATTGTGATATCCATCTACACCACGAGTCCAACAACGGCCGGAGATACTACTTTTGGGTATATTGCTAAATAGCTGTAAGGCTATATAGATGGCGCCGTACAGTATATTTAACAGAGTCAGGGGTGGGCTATCGGGAAATTTTAATATAGAATCATATGTGCTAAAGGTTACGCACTACCGATTTTGAAGTTTGTTTAAATGTGGCCGTTAGGCCTATAAATAAGAACAAGTCAATTGGAAAGAGATCAAGTTGAAGAAAGCCTCAAAGAGCACTCGCCGGGAACTGAACCCGGGCCACCTGCGTACAAATGGCAGATGTGATAACCATCTACACCACGAGTCACACACACGGCTGATATACTACTTTTGAGTATATGGCTCTATAGCTGTAAGGCTATATAGGTGGCACCGTTACAGTATATTTAACAGAGTAAGGGTGGCGCTATGCTGTAAGTTAATATAGAATCATAGGTGCTCCAGGGTACGCACATACCCGCATTTGAAGTATTTTTAAATGGCCGTTAGGCCTATTAAGAAGAACAATCAATTTGGAAAGAAGATCAGAGTTGAAGAAAGCCTCAAAGAGCACTCGCCGGAATCGAACCCGGGCCCCTGCTACATTGCAGATGTGATAACCATCTACCCCACGAGTCCACCGGCGGAGATCTACTTTTGAGGTATATGGCTATATAGCTGTAAGGCTATATAGGTTGGAGCCGTAACAGTATATTTAACAGAGCAAGGGTGGCGCTTATGCGTTTACGTTAAATAATATAATCCTGTGTAAGGGTAACGCACATACGCATTTGACTTATTTTTAATGGCCGTTAGGCCTATTAAGAAGTAAACAAGTCAATTGGAAAGAAAGTCGAGTAGAAGAAGCCTCAAAGAGCACTCGTTATCATCCCTGAAAGCACTAAGAGCCAGGAGGTAAAAAACATAGAACTGGTGGCCCATGGCCCACCCGTAAATATTTGGCCCCCAGTAATTCAGTCTGTCAGTCTGCCCAATTACCCAAAAAGTTTGGCCCACCGCAGTTATTATTTGACCCACCATTAATTATGTGGCCCAAAAATATATTAATGGTTTGCCGTATTATCAGTTAAATTCATGATCATCGTTATAATGAATGATGCTAAATAATATATCCCGGTAATAAAGTCCACTGAGCAAAAGCATATCCCGATAGGCAGTTATGTGACTCTCACCTACTTATGTCTTCAGGGTATTGGAGTGACAAACTTTTACTAAACCTAAGGCCTATAAACTAATTAAACGAAGGTAGGAAGGTATGTTGTATTGAAATGGATTGGAAGATGCATAAAATCCTGCCTGTGTGGTGATAAATACCTAAATAATGATCAATCTGGTGGAATGGAACACGTTAAAACAAATATGCACCGACAAGTCAAAATAAAAAAAAAAAAAAAAAAAATTGGAAAGTTTGTTGCAGTATAAATCTTCAAAACCCAAAATGCAAATGCAAATGCCATTTTGTTTATTGTTTTATTTTAGATCATACCAACGTAACGTCAAATAGTTGTAAATCATTTTCTACTTATAATTATTAAATTATAAAACAAAAAATATTGAAAGAGAAATTTGCGATCACCTGTATTAAAGTAAATAAATATCTCTGGCATTTTTTTTTTTGTCCAAACAGCACATTTTCTGAATCCATCAAATAAAAACAAAATGCAAATTAAATGGCTCCACAATTCCAATGCCTATTTGATTTTGTTTCCTTTTTGTTTTTTGCCTATCAAACTCTAGCATAACTCAAAATACCCCCCCCCCCCGTTCCATAATCCTTGCCCCCTCCAGCCCCCCAAATGACACTGAACTGTTTGTACAAGTGACGCATTTAAATACATTTTTCATGCTAATATACAGACTGTTGATGCCCAGGAAAATAGAAGACTTTTGTACCTTTTTAAGCCAAAATTGATATGTGTTAATTTTGACGAGACTTAGTTGCCGTTCTCACAGATTAAGGCACCAGTTTGCAGCACTTAAGAATCACATTTCAGGGGTCCCTTTCAGACTGTCAAAGTTTTAATCACTCAACCTTGTACTTCAATGTGTTTACAAATGTTTACTAGCCTCCCAGGATTATTGTAAGTTACCATTGAAAAAGCCCCTCTCATGTATATAATTTCTAGTGCAGTGATACTCTTTAGTTTTATTAAAAGCAATCAATGCACTCAATACCCGCCCTAATCGCAAAACCCTTTAATACAACATTAAAAGACGAGCATATTTTTTTTTCAAGATATAAATTCTCTAAATTTTGCATTTGATTGGGTTGTAAAACACCTACTGCAAACGTTTGGAAGGTTTACTGAACAAACAAACGGAAAAGCAAAAACCAAACACATTAGTTTGAACTGGTTTTCTGTCAATCACCCCAAAGAGAAGCATAAGACGGAGTTGGGCTTTCTGGAAATGTCCCTGTGTCTCTTGATGTTGTAATATAGGTCTACATGAGTAATCTTGTTATGGTGAATTATTATAATAAGATACTTGACAGGACCGTAACCAGGATTTTTTATGGGATGTGCGAGTCTTCGAAAAAGTGGACCTTTTTTTTGAAAAAGCGGACCTAACCCCCTAGAATGGCCCTTTTTTGACGGGTTTGACATTATGGTCATTACCAAAAAGTGGACTTTTTTCGTCATTAATTCTTCTAACTTTTGGACCTTTTAAGCAAAAAATTCGGCACAAAGTGGACCTTTTTCCTTCTTGATGGAATTTTGGGGGGTGCGACCGCAACCCCCGCACCCCCCCTGCGTACGGGCCTTGCTTTAGAGTTTAATACCATAACCAACATTTTTGACACTATAAGCTTTTTGTTTGTTGGTTTGTTTTTTCAAATAACATTTGTTTAGAATTCTGGAAATTAGTTGGCCCCTACCCAGTAAATTATTATTCATATTTTTTGGGTCAATTAATTAAAGTTGGCCCACCCGTAAAATTATTCTTATTTACCTCACTGACTAGGCTGCTTCATACAAAATTGCCATGCCAGCACCTGCGTCATGGGATTTCATAAGCGATTGGCCACGTGCCCATAAAACTAATATGCTGGCAAACTTTTATTCCTGGAAATATTCCAGCTAGATATCCGTTGAAAGCAACTAACTTGGGTAATAAAAACGGCAATTTTATTGCGATTTGGTCCTAACTATATTAGAAAACTTTAGCTTTAATTTTATATGGGGCGATACTTTGGGCCTGGAATCTAGCTATGGAATAAAATGGTACTGAAATGGACACTTTAAATAGCAAAATTATTTAGGTATTCCTGGGAACATAAAGCGCTATTTCATAAATTGTTTCGCATTTTTAAATCTAGCTTAACATGGACAAAAGTATCGCAACATGCGGAAAAAAATCATAATCATAAAATGGTTTTCAAATTGTACCATCGGTCTTAACCACTATCTGCGCATTGTATGGCCAAGTTGTGTTTTTCAAAGAGTCTGTTATTTTCCCCAGATCCTAGGTTGGCGAATATTATTATTTGATTGCCATGGTTCCTTACATAGGCGAATGAAAAGAGCTGGTGTCGATTAACTTGCTGATTGCCACGCAGAAGGAATACAGACACAGGAAGCACCACAATGGATTTCAAAAAATGGCTGCTAAATGAATTGGTACGGGTTTGTTAGGGTTGACTCTACGGAGAAAAGTGCAGTGCTCATTGTAGACAAAATTAGATAACGTCAATGAAAAGATGCGAGAAAGTCCATCACTGTTGGACCCAGGAATTGATGAAAAGAAATGGTCAAGTATATTTGAAAAGAACATTTAATCAACGTTAACATATGCTGTTTTTCATGGAATGTGAATAAGTATTCAGATTTGGCTTCAACCACTTGATTTATTCAAATTGCAATGTGGATGCCTCAATTTTTTTTTTTAAATCCAGATGAACTGTCTTAATCTCACTACAAAAATCCTCATCTGCCATTTAAGGTTACTTTAAAGGAATTTCAAAATTTTGGCTGGAAATGTTTCCTAGTGTCTCTTCAAGGCTTTACTTAATTTACTTCCTCGTTTTTGCTTCAATTTTGTTTCTTGCCATTAGCCGCGCTGGATCAATGACTTCTTGCAATAACATTGACAATGAATGCGATTTAAAGGTGCATTTCACGATTGTTTATAGCTCCTAGAATAAATCATTAAGGAAAGTTTATTCTTTAAAATTTCAGTCAGATTAGGGGTTGCTTTGCTTGAGCAAATGCTTGTTTGCAATGGTCCCATAGATCAACCGATTTAATTTCCCTCCGTTTAGGGACACAAGAACAAAAACTTGAAAACGTTTATGCAAAAGCAATCAAATTTGCACTTCCTTATAGGCACACAATAATAGATTATTGAGACTAACAATCAGCTGATCAACGGCCTGTGTTTGCAGTAAATGGGGCGTGGACTATGGTTTACGAATTCGAAAAATACAATTAAACTTCCCTATTACTGTCCTTAAACTCTTTAATATAATAATAACATAATGTCGATTTATAAGGCGCACATATCCACCATACGGGGTATAAAGGCGCGATTGCCAATTATTATTACCGCTGCCATCAGGAAATTGGTTCACAATCATTTTCGCTTCATCTTGGTGGCTGCTGGCTAGGCGCACAACTCTATATCAGCACTTGGATTGCAATATCCCCCATAACAGATACCCTTTTATCGCTTGGGTCAACGAAGCAATTGAGACTAAGTATCTTGCCCAAGGACACAAACACGTTGGCCACAATGGGGCTCGAACTCACGATTTTGACGGTTCAATGATCATGAGCCCTGCACTTTTCCACTAGACCACACGTGCTTGTTTATAATATGTTTCCAAAATAAACAAGACCAATGTTGTTCAATTATAATTAAAAAAAACTGCTAAAGATTACAGGAAGAATATTGCCACTTGCCACTCATCAACTATACTATATTTCGCTTTTTAAGACCGTTCTTCTTGCCTATAAGCATTATAAAGTAAACCATTTGCTATAATTTCAAATTTGCTCTATCAATTTGCATGAGGAATGTGTTTTGGAAAGCAAATACCACCTCCCGCCCCACCCACTTATGGCTTGTTCAAATAAACTCTTACCCATTAACTAATTTTTCCTTTTGAAGACCGTTGATCTTATGTAACTACAGTGTTTGTAAGAATTCCTTGGACATGCAAATATGTACGCCCAATTTTCCGCCAATACGACGCACCGTTGAATCGTATGTAAGCGAAGTTCACGCAATGATATACAAACGCGTATGTCACGTCCAAGTGATTGTGGCACTGTATAATCATTATAAAGTGAACCTTTTGCTAATTTAATTTTTTTCTATCAAATTTCCATGAGAAAATATGCCTTAGAAAATGACAATGCAAACATTGCAACATCCCAAAATCCGTGTATTGTTACAACAGCCTATATGTTTTGGTTGCTCCAAGAATTACCTTGCTTTAATAGAAATAGTTTTAAAAAGATTATAATTTTCTGCAATTGAGGATAACATATTGCAATTGTTCTTGTAATTTTTTTTCATGGACTATTAAAGCAAATGATAGCATGTTTGGGGGGAAAACCTGGAACTGAAAACATTGTATTTAACGTGATAACAAAAATCCTTCCAATCTCAATGACTTTATGTGCAAAACTGAAAACCCGGTAGCACCATCTACAATTTTTATTTGATTTTCCCAAACAAATTTGCAAGAAAAATTTGGTAACTATAAAGAAAAATATAAGGGGCGTTCCCCCTTGAAAAATAAAAACTTATTTTTTCATATAACATCCCAGTGCCCGAGGTCTCTTCCAGATTGTAAATGGTCCTACTCGTCAGCTCGGAACCGTCTGGAACTCATTATAACATGCTACAAGCATGTTTTCTCCAGTCCCAAAAGGCCACAGCTTCTGTTCATCTGACCACTACGGATAGTACATAAGCGTCCTGCATTTGCAGGCAATGTGGTTGTCATTTCATATCTTACTGAGTAAAACCTTATGAAATTCATTAAATTCTTAAGTTGGACTTTCATCTTTTTTTTCATATTATGGGTTATACACCACTAACTCACTTATACACAGAGCGTGCTTCTTTCGCATTTAAACTATCACAGAGGAAATACAACAATATCAAACCAAAGTACAAGCTAATATAAATCGCTTATTTTATGATAAATTTACATTTGTGATTGGCGTTATTGGCGTTATCCATTGGTGGTGATATCCCAATTTTCATTTAACTTCACTTGTGTAATTTTGCTTAATAAAATTTGAATCTGGCGTCGTTGCTATGTGCTATGCTTTGTTTTACAAACATGCTTTCAAAATTGTCTGGCCTACGTGTAAAATGCACATCTCACCAGAAATATTTTGGAACACATGGTGACTCAAGAATCTTTTTAGCTAACGAATCACCAAAACAAACTACACGATGCCGCCAGACCCTCCAACACACAATTTTTCTATAATTGTAGTAGGCAAATCGATGTAAAATGAGCGCGATAAATTGCCATCATTCACTGTCCAATGGCACCGGTCTACCATGTCAATCGTGAAATTCCATCACTTTCTTAACATAACTAATGCATTTTCAGAAATTTTAAAGGGGCATTCGTGACACACCACTCCGTCCCCCACTCTTACTCTAAAAAATTGAGACTTTTATATCATCTGAACCGTTAGCCTTAGTATCCCGTGTACCTATCTTACACAGTGCAAATTCGGTCGTATCTGTAAGAAATTCGAAGTTTTATGTATTTTCTCTCCGTACACGGAACAGATACATAGAATTCCACCCAATAATGAACATACAGGTACAAACCGGACAAAATTGCTACATAATGGTTTTTTGCTGTAACTAGTAGTAAAAGCTCTCCAAACAACATATCAAAAAGTTAGAAAAACGGGAAGCCTGGCAAGACATGCTAATTTGCATTTATATTACGTGGACGTATTTGCCCACATTCGACAAATGTGTGTAGATCAAAATGCCTTTTAGAAGGAAATTTCAAATTTCTGTCGTATTTTGACCCTGTAGCAATGCCTGCCCATGCCTGGCAAAATTTGTGTAGCACTTGCAATTGATATATTAAAAGTGGAAAATGATGGTCATATATTTCAAGATGGCCGCAGTTTTCCCACCAAAATTAATTTTGGCATTTCTAAATGATTTGTCATACTACAATTCCAATTGGGAGATCTTTATTTAGCAATTATTATTAATAGTATTAATTCAAGCACATTGGGTCAATTAGATAACAAAAATGTAGCTAGTGCGAGGAGGGCACTCCCTATCTGAAGTGAATGGTTATATGAGCATCAAGCCAGGTGAATGTAGGGTCCATCCAATAAAATGTACCAAAAATAGATCATTCGGTACACGTCTCAAAAAAATGGGGTCATCCATTTGCACTTTAAGGGGTGCCCGCTGATGTAACAACAGAATGCCTCTCTACAGAGTTCAATTGCCACGAAATTATAAAATTGCTGCATTAAATTATAAATTTTTGTCAAAATGGTGCTGCGCCTACTGCAAATTTTGTGAACAAAGTGATGCAGGAAAGAATTAAATTGGGAATAGCCCTGGTAATAGGTAGGACAGCAGCACAAAAGGGTCATTGGGTAAACCAGTTTGAAAACGGGTCTATCCGAGGCACATCTTGCGTAACCGTAGTGGAAGGACACCCCCATTGTCTCTCATTTTTAACGTGAACTATCCACCGCCACCACGGTTCCAGTCCATAATCGTACATCCCTGGAGATTACAAAGCTAGCATGGCCTGAGACCCCCTGTCACTTGAAACCAACGAGACCCACAGAAATGTTATGTACATGAAGGACTTCATGAACAATTTAACCTCATTGCCACTAAAACCAGCTTCCCAAAATCAAGCAATAAGACTGTGGATACACCGTCACCCAAATGGAGAACTTTTCCAGCTGAACTACATTCAGGTCAGAAAGAAATAATTACAGAACCTACAAAACTTTTGAAGTTGTTAAGTACTGACATATAATTAATCTCTTGTAGGGGCCAGATAAGTCTTCTTCCCAGAGACCCATGAAAACAATCGACGTAGGAAGGTATATTGGGAAATACAAAACTTTGTGAGCAGTATACTGGTACAGCACATAACAAGTCAATCATCTGTTGACAAGCTTGACGACAAAACACGCATACGTCTTATAGATATCCTCACCACACCAACACAGAAATATGCACTGAGATGCACCGTACCTAGGAGGAAAGAAGACGACCTACTGCATTGCCTCAAATGACAGTCTACAAAGCTAGAGAAACTACAGAAACACCATACTAAATCAATTAGAAGTTCAAGCACAAACATGATGCTGCTAAGTCTGCACTTGATGATGCTTACCATGTGCTTGGGGGAACATTTTAGGGTAGAAGCCTCTTGACAAAATCATACATCTTAAACAACCATTGTGCTGCCTGGGAGCCCCTGAGGTAGATGACTGACAAGAAAGGCTACCCCACCTATACGAATCAAAGGTGAATTAGCTGAGGAGTGCCTTAAAACAGGTTTCACACTTTAGCTCGCTACTTGGCAAACGGTTTCAAATAACACTCAACGTGATGAACCTTTCTTCAATCACAAGATGCAACACCCTTCCCATAACAGACTGCGCCATATCACTACAAGGCGTTTCAGAACTGCCTGAATAAATTGAAGCACAAAAGAACCTGGTCCCATCATTCGATTTTGGCGGTATTTAAAATTTTTGGCGTAAAACCGGAGGCCATCGAAATTATCATCTCCTTCCACTTTAATGTATCAATTACACACTCATTTTGCAGTACAACCATAACTTTTAATGAAACAAGAGTTAATATGTTGTAAAAAATACATTCAATAAACAGAGTTAATATGTTGAATAAAAACCATATAGAGGCAAAAATAGCAAATAGGTTTTTATGCAATTTTATCATGTCTTGCCATGCTTCCTTTTTTCTAGCTTTCATACTGTTGTTTGGGAGGGTTTGTACAGAGCAGTTACAATCAGAAACCTTTCTGTAGCAATTAAGTATATTGGCTAGCTGTAGATTGAGGTGACACTAAAATTACAGCACACAGTTGCCTATGGGACCGTGGCATACTAGCCGTGATCAAGGCTGTCTGCTAAGGACGACAAACTTTCTATTTTTTCACCTGTACCTTGCATATTAACATTTATCTCAATTATTTTGAACATTTTTTTTCAGGTCGAATTATGAATGCCTTAGCATTTTAGGGCTACCATGTCCCTAGGACAGATTACATAAACAAAAAAGGGGGTCACACTGCCTGAGGTCTGTTCTGCACATCTGGCTGGAATCCAGGAATCCTACTAGTCTAGTTATTAAACCACAAACATCTGTTGTGTTAGGTGCAAGTGGTTGTGCTACTCAACCACTGCACCTGACAACACAGGTGTGTTGGTTTTATACCTAGACTAGTAGGTTCCTGCCTGAGTGAAACCTTATTGATCTCGCTAGTGGAAGCATGTGGAAGATAGCCCAGGTGAAATTGGAGACTCAAATTAGGTGGTTTTAATAGAGTTAACCTTCTCGCCATTTCTTTAGTTTTAGGGAGGGGGATATGAACCATTCCTTATAAGATGATATATTTATCAACCAAGGACAACCGTTGAACCAATGAATGAAGTTTGTTAGAGCGCCTTGAACAAGGCTAGTGGGAACAAACAATTGCTCATATCACAAAACCGCAAGATTAGGATCGACTCAATTTTGTGAATAAGCTTTTTCTCAATGATTCTAGTAACAATGAATAAACAGAAGTTGCTGGAATCACGAAATGTACTTTTAAAACAGTTTTTTTTCAGATGCCATGCATTAAAGTAGTCCACCCAAGATTTTTGATCCTTACGGCAGCCAGGTTAGTGGTGTATAACCTAATATTAAATAAAACGAACGAGAATTCGATGTATTATTATATGACAGACGGTTTTGGACAAGCTATTTGCTTGAGAAATATTATTGTTAGAAGAAAGAGTGATGGTTAGATGTTTAAAGGGCCAATTGTCTTCCATCGACTACAATTGCTTGTATATCGCATTGGCCGAGGCCACTGTGGGTATAAATCAAGAAAGTGCAGTTAAACCTTCCATTTAGTACTCAGTTTCCCTTGCAAATATTTTCTTCGACAAAACACGGAAGAAAGAGATAAGAAGGAAGCACACCGATCCACTTTGCTTTGACCAATCCATCTGCCGCCCTATAATTGCAATTGTTATATTCATATCCTCACAAGTGGCCCTTCCGAGGATAATCCTAATCCGATTTTCTCGCTCGAGAAAATTCGCAGTTCGAGGTTGTTTCTTCATTGCGTAAATATTCCGGGTCATCGGGAATCAGCGAATCAGCACGCGATGCATGCTTGGAAGAAAATACTCAAACATGTATAGCGGCTTATATATAGCGTGGAAAACAGTCAACACGCCCGGGGGTTCTTGGATTTTGGTTGCCATGCTCGTTCCAAAAAAAAGAGGGACTAGCTGCAAATGCGGGACTACCGCTATGGGTATCAAATTCACAATAATCAAGTTCTAGTCCCGCTAGGGGTACAAATTCAGTTGTGATTGTGATTTCAATGACACAAATAGGACAAATTAACGTAAATATATCAGCAAAATAACCCTAAGTGTGTATTTTTTCTTGTAGTAGCACAAGTGTCATTTTTCTTGTATATTGGCTATTTTAAATGTATCTTTAACAGGTCCCGCCATGGGTATAATCTCACTGCAAATTAGTCCCGGGGTGGTATATTATAGTATTTAGTATAATTTCACCAAAACTGGTCCCATTAGGGGCCGGGTATATTTTAACTGAAAATGGTCCCGTTAGGAGTCACTTTCAGCTGAAAGCATAACGATGTACAAATACTGCGTATTTAACGAAAACAGCAACAAATACTTACCGGAGACAGCCGGAACACGTTGTAATATGCAATATACTTTTACACTTTTACGTGTTCGTACATAGAGTTTTCAAAAAATTCTCCAGTAATGATTGTCGCCGATCATCGATTGCGGCAGAGGGATTACGATCAAAGGGTCGCTGTTGAATCCCTTCTTTTTGTGCGGATGAATGGATAAACAGATTAAAATCGGGTGGTGGAAGTTGTTGTAGTTCCTTCTTATCTCTTTCTTCCATGGTCAGAAGAGCACGTTAACATTTAAAGGTGCAACGAGAGATTTTGAGACGCCCAAATATTGTGTCATAATAGTAATTTCATATAGATTAGACACTCAATAGATTTCTTACCTTGTATTTGGCTACAGAAATGTCTTAAAAGAGAGAAAGAGGGTGATTATGATTTGCTTATATTTTAATGTAAAACATAGGCTGAATTTCGCATTTGCTTCCTATACGAAATTAGAAATTTCACAATTTTCGTACCAAAGAAACATTTCTCAGCTTAATCCTTTCAGATTGGGATATTTTTGATGGAAAGCTTTACATCAGAGCAAAAATTAGTACTTTCGATTTTTTAAGGGACACCTGATATGTGAAATCTCTCGTTGCACCTTTAAAGGCCGACTCAGTGAGTTCTCGATGAAGGCATACGCAATTTTCAAACAAATCGGTTTTTTTTTGCATATATATATGTTTGTCCATATACTAATCACTGTGAGAAATAACTAAGCTTAAATCGAAGTCTTTCATATAGTAAATCACAACTTTGTTATAAAATTCCGGATCAGGAAATCTTGTGTGACTGTTATACCGTGAATAAATGTTTACTACATTAAAACGGAAAATCCAATTTAACTCTTACTTTACCACAGATTTTAAATAGCGAACTGTTTTCGTATACCGTGTCCACTTTTGGTCTGTTCCAAATTCACTGGTTTTGAAAACAGAGGATAATACGCAATTCTACCTTGAATTACTCTAATCCAATTTTGTCAAAGATGGTTGAAGCAGTTTGAACTTGAAAAAGTTGAATTAAATTTCTTTCAACTCGACTATCTACCGGACTACCTTATCAACTCTGTGCTTTCATTGTTTTGTACTGTAGCAATTTTAAATTGCACTAAAAAAAGTTGGTAATATTTTATCCATGTTCTTTTATTGTCCTCTGTTCAGTGCAATGTTTTCTTGTACTCGGATTTTAGGATAGCAACTAAGCAGGGCATTAGAACCCGGATCATCAGGTGAGCTGTTCGGAGCATGCTTTTGAAAGAACACATTGGTGTAATGCCATGATAGTACAAGAACATTGTTTTTTGACCTTAAAAAATTGCAACAGAAACAAATTTTGGTTTCATATTTCTAAATTGTCACAGAATAATGTGTCAAAAGTCTAGAAAAATCAACAATGGGGAACATGTAAAATATAGGGGGTAAATTTTGTACAGGGGTCAAAAGGAAAACAGGTCTAATTGTTTTGAAACCTACACCAACTTGTTTATCTGGTCATAAGGATAAAAAAGTAAGTTTGCCCTGCATTTGACATTAAATTTACATTAAAACCTACACCAAAAACCTAAACCTAAATTTGACATTAAAACCAACACCAACTTATTCATCTGGTCATAAGGATAAAAAAAGTAGAGTTTGCCCTGCATTTGACATTTTAGTATGTAAATTAGATGGTAAGCATTGATCACACCATAGGATATGTAGGCCATTGTTTCATTTGACCTCCAATGTGACCAAATGGTGAAATGAGTACAAGTATTATATTCCCTGGTCCTTTGGGACTATTATGAAGAATTTGGGACCACTTTGAAAATAATCGGAAGATTTGAAAAAAATTTTCCCCATGATGACCTTGAACCTTTATTGCCCTATATCTATTAAACTATAACCCACAGATAGGGCAAAGTATACCTGTTTAATCTAAGAACATGGCCAAAATGATTGAATAATCGATTCAGTACAATTATACTTTACTGTATAGTTTTCCCCTCTGTACAAATACTTTGCTGTACCTGCAAATACATGTTCCCCACACCTTTGTATTCTCGCTATATTTTAAGTATAACAACACCAACATGGTTTCTGTTGCAATTATTTTGCGGTCAAAACCATTATTTATATATTTCATTTCTTTGTACTATGAAATTAGTCCAGGGCTACAGACATGTGACATTGTTATGAAATATAGATGTTTTTCAAGGTTCTAGACCAGTTTATCTGAGGGAATCGGAATCCGATGGATGCCAGGCGAAAAACCTTGGCATTTTCGAAGAAGAACGCAAAATCAATAAGTGGCGACCAAAACATAAAACTAATCGGTTAATTACTCAAAAGTGTAATTTTTTGGCCTGTCCAGTCAAAACGCCCATTGTGACCAGTTAAAATATGATTCAAACCGCCTAATTTTTACGAAGTTTATTTAATATGGCCGGCCATTATTACATACTAAGCATCGGAATTTATCTACTTTTGAACGTTAGAAATGGCAACTTGGTAATATACAAATGCTTTAGAATATATAGCTTTCAGATAGCTTTCAACCATTTGATAATTAACAATCAATAATACCATTCAAGATGGCTGAAAAAATGGCAAAAGTCATTACTACATATACCAAGAGCTGCCCGTTGTACCACTATAACTCATTCAGCGCAATTTAAAGATCATAACAAAATCAAGGATTGATACTGCTAGATGGATCCTAGATAGGCGTCAATATGGCTGCAAAAAATGTTCAATCAGGTAAAGGTCAGTAATTCATTCACGTATAGGCTAAAGATAAATATTTTGTGTTTTTTTTGTAGTTAGATATCACTTCCAAAAATCCCAGGTAAGGGGGGACTTATCGTTAGGATCTTGGGTAGTTTCATCAAATATCCCAATCTGGTGCCAATGGAAGCCCAAAACCTGCAAAAAACAAAGAACATATATCTCTAGACTTTTGGTGAGCGGGATTGTTCGCGCCGCTTAGTAAATGCCATTTCCAGCCATATTGGACAACCATCTTGGATGGCATCTTACATGTACGATTCCTCTGATTACCTAATGATGTGACATGATTCTGATTGACTTACAGGAGTACACCAAACATTGCAGTAGGACTTTAGACAAAACTATCAATTATAGTAATATTAGAGTATTGGAAGCCATCTTGGATCCGATAATGAAGGGAATTTCTAACACATTAAAAAAAGATTTATTAGGTTTTAATTAATTTCTTGACTGCCAAAAAACAGGATAGATAACCAAATTACCAACCTGCAGTCAAAAAGTAGTCACGATCAGAAACTTATTTATTGACGGCATATTGTTCACGATTAAGTGGTTACAGAATATATGTTAATTGTCATAATGAATGTTTTAACGAGACAGGCTGAAAAAATTACAACTTTGAGTGAACAAGAGATAAACTATTTGTGTTTGGTGGCCATTGTGATTTTTATGGGGGTTTCTCCAAAATTGCTCAAGGTTGCTCGTTGGCATCCATCGGATTCAGAATCAGCACCAAAACTGGTCTAGCAAACCGTTGAAAAAACATTATATATCTAATTAAAACAAGGTTGATATTAGTTATCAATTATCTGCTTAGCCTGGAACTACATTTACTGCAAGCACAGTTGTGCGTTTAACAACATATCAATATATTTTTACCATACAGATACGTTTAAAAAAAACATCTTACAAATTTCATTGCAAGTTAAACACCGGTATTACACTTCACACTGTGTTAAAGATTTGTCATCACATAACCCTTTGCAGGAAAAAAAAGTGAAAATTAAAGGTCCTATTTAAAAACATGACTGAACGAAACCAAAAATTACAACATGCATTATCAAATGCGTATTGTGATATAAAATATCGTACATTAAAATTTAAAAAGCACCCGCAAAAGGATCAATAAAAAATTCTAAATCCGTTATATTAAGTTACTACATTTTGAACACTAATTTAATGATGTCTCCACTCAAGGAAAGACCCTAAAACCGCGCTGGGATTTAAATAATTTTTAGCCATTGGCGCGCCAGAACTGTTTTTCTGGGTGGGGGGGCGGGGGGGGGGGGATTGGGGGAAGGGGGGGATTTTTGGGGGGGGGTGAGAAATAAGGGGGAACTATCCAACAAAATTGGAGGTAGATTTAGACCAAATCGAGTGATTTTTGCCAAAAGTTTGGTTTTGGGCCCAAATCGCCCAATTTTGCAAAAATCCATCGTTTTTCTTTTGGGCCGGGGGGGGGGTAAGAACAAAAATGAGGGAGGGAAACTGCCCCTGCCTCCCCCTTTCGGGGCGCCGCACTGATTTTCGCTTCCACAAAACTACATACAAAATCGGCATCTTCTCAGCATTTTTGTGACGTTTTTTTTTTTGGTTTTACAAACAAGGTGCTATAAACAATTCAAGCACTGGGCAACAAATTACGGGGACTTGGCACAATGACTGATCGAAACAATGTCGAGAAGATACTTCTTTTGTGCCAACTGTATAGGGGAAATTCAACACCTGACAGGGAAAATATGAGTGTCTGAACTCTGTCGTTTCACCTATAACTGAAAATAACCCTTTAAATGATATATTAAGGAATATCACTTTATGGGTAAACGAGAGTGGCCTTTTATTTGTACATTCATGGAGTGCCCCTTTAATTGTAAATTATTACAAATGGCCCCTTTAATTTGTAAGTGATGGGAATGGCCCTTTTTTTATTAATAAATGATTGGAATGGCTTTCTTTTGTGAAAGGTGATATTTTTTAACGTATGAATAATTAACAAGTTAAGCTAAAAGCTGCTATATAGTATGTAGCACCGCAAAGTGTAGCAAACGCAAAAGTGTAGCCAATGTTGTTACGTTTTCGTAAAACTTCTCAAAAAGGGGCAAGTCAACGCAAAACGTAACAAACTTTTCTGTAAGACCAAAAATCAACTATGTTGGTTCAAAGTGTCAAAAATTAATGATTTAAAACAAAAGTGGCCCTTTGGTGGGTACAGAGGGATTTCTGGATGGTTACGATTCTTGGGCTTCTTCGTGTATAAATGGATGTGAGCATGTCTGGAACCCAATCGTCTATTTGCAAATGGTCAAATAATGATTGTTTACAAAAATGAGCACTTTGGATGGTTGCCGGGTAGTTTTGTATGGTGCCGGTGTTTCCGGCTCCTTTGTATTTCAATATTTGTATGACCATGCCTTGTCCCGATTTACTGTTTTGGTTCAAAAATGGTCAAAATATTATTGTTTTCACAGAAGTGATCCTTTCCCAAATGGTTTCTTAATGGTTCCGTGTTTTCGGCTCATTTGTGTTGCAGTGGTTGATGAGCAATTGCCTGGATCCATATTCAGCATTTGGTCATATGGTCAAATATTGATATTGAAAAAAGTGGACACTTAGAGGTTCGAAGATGGTTTTCTGGATGGTTCCCGGTGTTTTGGCCTCGTGTAACAATGGTTGTTGCGCTTTGTCTGGAATCAAATAAGCATTTCTGGCCATATTGTAAAAATATTGATTTTTAAACAAAAGTGGCCTTTATATGCCCAGATGGTGTCTGGGTGCTTCCCGTTGTTTTCGGACTCCTTGTGCATTAATGGTTGTTGAAGCAATTTCATGGGACCCAATTCGGCCATTTCTGTTCAAAATGGTCAAAATATTGTTTAAGAACAAAAATGGACATTGATTCAAAGATGGTTTCTGGGTGATTCCCGTTTTTTCGACACTTCTGGGATGATTGGTGTTCAGCATGCATGGAACCCCAATAACCATTTCTGTCCATATTGTCAATCATATGATTTTTAAACAGACGTGGAAATTTGGATGGTTCCCTGGACGCCTTGATGGATGGTTTGCGGTTTTTTCGGCTCCTTTGTGTTTCAATGGTTGATTTAGGCAATCTAAAGTTTCGTCAAAAAATGGTCAATTAGCATGGAAAATCCTCCCCTATCAATTTCAAGTTGTTTCTAGAAACGTCGAATTTTCAGGTTTTTTGTCGAGTTGCATATGGATTGCTACGTTTGCGTTCATGCCAATCTTACGATTTTAATTGGAAATCACTAACAGAAAAAATATTTAATAGAACATGGTACAAACGATCATGGCTACCTGCTCAACCATTCCAAGCGTTTCTAGAAAAGTTTTAGTTTCAAGATTTTTAGAGTTTTTTGCGATATGGATTGTTACGTTTTGCGTTATTGAAAATTTAAACAAAAACCGATTTTTATGAGTAATCGCTAAAGAGAAATCAAATTGTAATAGACACATGGTACAAACTATCATGGCTGCCTGTTCGAACCATTCCAAGCGTTTCTAGAAAAGTCTTGCTTTTCAGATTTTCACCTATATAAACGCTGTATAGGTCTTTACGTTTTGGCGTTGAGTTGCCTATTGTTTTCCAATCTCAACACAAAAACGTAGCAAAGTTGTACGTTTTGCACGGTTTGATGCAAAATTTTAGGATTTTTTTCGATGCGGCTGATCTGAAAATGAAAAAATACCTATTAAAATATTGTCAAAACATGTGCA
>JAMKCH010001326.1:0-47172 GCA_023653785.1 Ophioderma brevispina
GTAAATACTGAACTCGTAAATATTTCTACCTGGCTGAAACAAATAAACTCTCCCTTAACCCTAACCCGGACCGGGGGTCGTTTTGCCGGCCGACGGCCCAAATGCAACAAAGGGCAATCTATTGTTTATTTTACGGGCCCAGATGCAAAAAACGATGAGCCACGTTTGTGCGTTTCATTGCAAGCATCTCTATCCTCTGCGTCTTAAATCTCGGGCGATCTCTCGGCCGTTTTTCCCGGCACATGGATAAGTAGCGTAAAGTCAATAACTGCCTGATTAACGAAAAACATCGCGTCATTTTCCCGGAAGACTCCTCAAATGCAACGAAAAACATCGCGTCATCTTTCCCGTAAGACGGCCCAAATGCAACGAAAAACAATCGCCCATTTTCCGGAAAGACTTCTCAGATGCAACGAGAAACATCGCTTGCGAATTCAATAAAAACAGGGATAATAAATAAATAAATAAATATAATACTTTTTGATTTTGGTTTTTTCTTTGGTTTTTCGTTCTTGTTTTGTAGCTTATAGTACACCAGTCGTGAGTGGCGTTATTACGCTACATCATAGTCGTGGCGTGACGCTATTACACTACGTCATGCTCCGGTTTACGCGTCATGAATACGTTTATGCATAATTAAAAAATAGCTTATCAAATATGGTGGCTCTATCCACCGAATCGAAATTGTCTAGGGGCATTTGTAAAACACATTGTCACCCGCCCCCCTGATGAAAAGCATGGCGCCTTCTGCGGGCAAACCGTCCGAATTGCAGTGAAAAGCATCGCATCATTTCCCATAAGGACTGGCCCAAATTGCAACGAGGGAAATCGCGTCATTTTCCGTAACAGACGGCCCAAATGCACGAGGAACATCGTCGTCATTTCCGTAAAGAACGGCCCAAATGGCCACGAGGACATGCGTCATTTTCCGTAAGACGGCCCAAATGCAATGAGGGCCACTAGAGTCATTTGCGCTCCAAAAAATAGTTGTTGACGGCGAGATGTCACGAAAAACATTTTCCGACTGGTACCACGTTTTTCGTTGGCGTTGACAAAACCACTTATATGTTATTCAAAAATAGACACAATACACGTTATCCTATCATGGAAACATTTTAATCAAATTGATAATCTCGCCATATCAGAGGTCCATTAACAAAATTCCTTGGCATAACTCTCGACGATTCTCATTCAGGAAATCAACCAATACGGTATATCACGCAACAGTTGTTTCAAAGACCTGGAATTCTTTTTAGACTGAAACATACACTTCCTGGCCCAACCCTGTTTTCGCTTTATTCCAGCTTGGTTTTACCACATATTCAATATTGCAACATAATCTGGGCTGATAATAATAATCGTAACGTACGTCGTATTCATCTCAAACCAAAGAAAATTATTCGCTTATGCACTACTCTCATTACCTCGCTCATACATCCTCTTTGTTTTAAAAATTAAATACCCTCACTGTATATGATATTCACAAATATCAAGTTGCGCTCTTCATGTTTAAGTTCAAAAATGTTTTGGTCCCCAATATTTTTGATGATATTTTGGACCGTCTATCCATCTTACCCGTTGACTAGGTCAGTTGAGCTCTATTAGACCTTATTGGCATAACTATCGACGATTCTCTGACATGGAATTTTCAAAAACACAATACTTTATATCACCAACATTGTTTCAAAATTTAACACTGGAATTCTTTTTAGAATGAAACATTACACTTCCTGGCCAAACATGTTTGCGCTTTAGGCCAGCTTGGTTTTCACCACATAGTCAATATTGGGCAACATATATCTGGGTGATAATAATAATCGAACTTACGTGTATTTCATCTCAAACAAAAGAAAATGATTCGCTTATTGGCCCCAATAACTCTCATTACCTCGCTCATACATCCCTTTGTTTTAAAAAAATTAAATACCATCAATGTATATGATATTCACAAAAAATATCAAGTTTTGCGCTTTCTTCATGTGAAGTTCAAAGATGGTTTGGTCCCCCAATATTTTTGATGATTATTTTCTGACGTCTATCCATTCTTACCGTACAGGTCAGTGATCTCTTAGACCTTATAATGATTTTCTTCAAGATCTGGCAAAGAAACACAATTTCAAAACACAAGGGTCCATATTATGGAAATACCATTGATCCACCAAAATTCGTAATTTGCATACCGTTAAACGCTTTTCATAAGACTAAAACCCATTTTTCTGTATCACAATTATATTCATGATCAGAGTTTTTTCGCACTATGGGTTCCCATTTGTGTTTACATTGCATGTAAGTCTTATGTTTTTGTGCCTATATTAATTTTCTTTCTATTATAATATGCCATACCAACATACTGTCTGTCTCACCTGTCTCGTCTTGTCTTGTTGTGCACTATGTAGTTTTGTCTCTTATGTGTCTACTGTCCTTTCTGTATTCATGTGATAATTAACTTTCTTAAAGGGTGGCCAGACTTGTACAAGCTTTGCTCTCTTGGTCAACCCGCCAATGCTTTTCTGGATGCATCTTTATTTGTTAGGGTATTGGTAAATAAACTGAAACTGAAACCGAGGATAGCATTGAGTTATGGCAAAGACGGAACCAGTTAGAGTGATGTTCTATGGATTCGATTTTCTGATCAACTGGTACAATATATTCCTTTCCTTTTGTTGTTGAATTTAAGATTCCAATAAAATTAGATGTAATTGAGAGGTACTCTAATGGATTATGAAGGATTGAGCTTTGGGTTAGTTTAGGGTTAGGGCTGGAGGGCATCGTTAGAGTTTGGGGTAGAATTTTATTACCCATTCTTATCATGTATGTCATGGGTCCTGGAAATTTACTTGGGGCAAATGGTGTTTGGCTTTTAAAAAAAATGCTAAGTTATTTTTTTGCAACAGAAATTCATTGATAGTTTAGGTTTGAAAAAGTGGATTTAACCCCAAATTTCTAAGCAAATATAATGTAGACAAAATATGTTTAATGTGGACTCCAGGTACAATGCCAATTATAATTATTAAAAAGAAGGATTTCTACCATACAGTTACTCAAATTGTGAACTTTAAATTGACATAATTTTGAGCAGATTGTTTGATATGAAAGTAAGTGTTTTGTTTTAGAAATTAGAGATTAAATCCTATGATTGACCTTTTCAAAGTTCCAGCATGTTTTGTCCACTGTGCGGTCATATGGCATTGGGAAATATTGCCCCCAATCATACCAAATTGAGTAACAATTCTCATAGAAAATCTGACTTAAAGTGTGCTTGGCTGACTTGTTTGCTTTGTTTGCTAACACGAGATGTTCAAGTCATCCATCCAAATTTCGGTGGTGATATGCAGTGATTTCATATAGAATAGACACTCAATGTTGTGATCTAGGCTACAAAATACTCAAAATGGAAAACAAAAGTGATTGGGATGCTTATAGTTCAAGAGAAAACATAAGGGCTCGATGAATTTTGTATTTGCTCCTATTAGGAATTTCTCTATTTTTGTACCAAGACAAGAAAAAGTTCTCCGCTTAATCCTTTCTTCCGTTGATGGAGGATGGATATTTCTGATTAGAAAGCTTTCATCAGTGCAAAAATCCGCTTTCTACATTTTTAGGCGACCACCTGTATTGGAAAATCTCGTGTTGCAAGCACTACGTTCTTTCTGGATTCTGGAAAAAAAAAACTGCTTTATTATGTCTGAAAATGCACTAGGTTATTAAATGTTTTCAAAATGTGTTCTCAAATTAAAGTGATTTGAAGGTAAGCTGAAGTGAGACATTTTCACCACACTTAAATTGTTTAGAGTGTTGATAATATTTATGTTGAAAATCTGTTTTTTGGGTATTTTAGCTTATACTTTGGCCAATCATTGATATTGTGTATTTTCCTTTATGAGAGTTTAAAGGTGAATTGCCAGTTTTGCCCCATAGATATGTTTGTGTTTACGTGATTCAGGGTGTTAACCTATTGCATGGCGCTTTGTCATGACTTTCTCGGTCAATACCAGACTTCTTTTTGGGGGGGGGGGAAGAAAGAAAATGCTTTTTTGGGGGGGAACATCAAACAATTTTGGCTAATTTTTGGCCAAAATTTGGTGGAATTTAGCCACAGAGTTTTGCCAAAAAAACATTGTCAACCAAATTTGATGCATTGCAGCGCCGTAAGTCACCCGTCAACAAACCATGTGTACTAAATTTCATTATTCAGTTGTATTGTTTTCACTTCTTGAACCTAGGGCACCTTCTCCAAAGAAGTTTACATTCAAGCTGCAGTTGAGTCCAGATTTGTAATCGTCAAGTCCTCCCATCAAAAACACCCGGATGCCAATCATCAACCGCCTAAATATATAGTATTGAAAAGAGAACACTAAAACACTTCTTGGAAGACCGACTTGGATACATCTACAAATATCACGTGAGGGTACTAAAAATACACATGCACCGGCAAAATGAAACAAACAGGCATCCTGGTCAAGTGAGTAAATCGCATTTCACAATCCATTATACTTAGAAAAATAAAGGTATTGTTTTTAGCCTTCAGCCGTTGATCTATCATGCTTTATTTTAAATAGACCAAAGGTTGCAGCCAAGTTGTTTACACAAAATAAAATGGTGTTGTTAGCCTGTGGGAATAGCATAGATCAAGGCAAGAGGCTAAAAACAATACCTTATTCTCATCTAACACTTTTAGTCAAAATAAGTTAGTTGTTAGTAGCATTATTACTTACAAATTATGGTAGATTGTATCCAACAAGCTACCCAAGCTTTAAAGTGAACAGTCTGTTGTTATGTTGTACCGTCAATTGAGAAGCGGCTAGGGGGGCAGACTATGGGGTAACTGCTTTGTCAATCAAGGGAAGATTATGGTATGTGTGAGCTTATTCCGTAATATATTAAAGTATTACCAAAAATGATCTTCTGCTGACTTGAGTTGCGGATCTTCTTGCAATCTTAGTTATGGGTTTGATTTCCCACTTCTGCAAAAATTTTAATCTATATTTTAGGACTTAGAGATTGCAGGTGGGAAACTTCAGAGTTGGTTTTGGGCGCGCGATTTCAATGGTACGCATACGGGATACTGGTTGGCCCTATAGCTTAGCAGGTTGTGTAGACAGATTTCGCGATCCGAACAGCGCATAGCACATTGTGTTGCACGATATTTATTCATATCACATGGCTTGGAACCAATGAAGGAAAATTGTGAAACAATCTCAAGTGTTTTTAAAACACTTGAGTCTTCCCTTCTCCTCCCCTCTATATCCCCTCCTCTCAAGTTAAGCAGGGAGACCTTTTATATGCACTAAAGATATTAGTAACTATCTCACCATTGTCAGTATCATTTTAACGCGGGTTTCGGGTTTGCGATCATTTCGGCAACGATTGTGTGCACCAATGAGTGACCCCACTTTTGTCCAACGGGGGATTGTGGCACCTCTCGGGGGGGGGGGGGGGGGGGGGGGCCTGGCTCCACCAACTTCAACATATGTAGCTAGTACCTCATATGCAAGAAGTAGAGCTCACATTTCTCAAAAACAAGGTGTGAATTTGAGGAAGTTCACATCTTGGTATTATAATTCACAACATGACAGAAATTCAAAGGGGGGGGGGTTTACAGGCAGCGAATTCATCCCGGGGGTGGATAATTACAAATATTGGCATGCAGGGATGTGCCGTGCACAATAGGTTACTTTTTCACAGAAATACTTAGGCAGGGTGTTTTCCCCCCATTTTCTAAAAAAATCCATTGCTAAGGAGTTCAAATTATCTGGGGCTTTTCTGAAAGCCCCAGAAAAGTTTGCTATATTTGAAACAAAAACTCATTTAGAGGTGGGTTATACATTTTTCTACCAAATGACCCTTACACCTTCCACCCCACCAAAACGGACACACGAGTATGTAATCAAAAATTTGAAAAAGATCAATGCGACAGTCATCCACTAGTTAAAATATTGGACTGCACTGCTCCAATAAGTTGGTAGATAGGCAGAACAACAAATCTAGCTTAAATCCTCTAACCCGTGTTGCCAGTGCTGATAATTCATACTAGTCCCACAAATAGAGTATGAATATACATGAGGGCAACTTCTGCAAGCCATCTACATTGCCAAAAATGGCAGTCTTCCCAACGGTACCAAGCCAGGCCCATCCATTATAACTGCGAATGGGGGGTTGTAGACAAAAATGGGTTTGGAAAAGACACAAACTTAATAAATAATAATTGCAATTTTTCTATTCATATAACAACAGCCATTTGAAGCCAGCAAAGGAACCAAAAAGCAAAGGAAGCCAAGAGTGCCTTTGAAATCTTCCAAGAATGATGCTCTTTTCAAACTGATGGTTTTTTGCACCTGTCGAAATTATCTTTACAATTGGACAACAAGTCAAGAGTCACCACAGAACCCAATGAAGTCACTAATTCAAGCCATCCCTCTTCAAAATTAATGTGCAGTATCTGGACAGCTGTGTTTTGTCAGAGTTGGGTGGGATAGTGCTGAGATCTGTGTCCAGTACTTCCGATCAAGCTGAAATTGAGCAGGTTTGTACAGGTGTTTACAAGAAAGTTACAAAATAAGAGGTTATGGCAGGAGAAGAAGAAGAAAAGGAAACAAGGCGAAGGAGGTGAGACAGTGGCTGCCGGGCTAGAGAGGTCTTGTGGAATTGGAGGAGGAGGAGGAAAGACTAGGCTTGATGAAATAAAATCTTGAAGTTGATGTGGAGCAACAGATTGTGGTAGATTAGAAGAGTTGGATGGACAGAGTAGTAACAGCATAGAATAAACTCAAGATATTTCAAATGAATGGACTTGAAGGAAGCTACATAAGGGGTCGGTGGAGATTGGAGAACAAAATTGAATCAAGCTTTGCAAAAGGACAGTGTTGGCCAGAAGATAAGATTGACGGCATCGGGTGTTGGTTAGTAAAATATCGTTAAAAGAAAAATGCTTTTAATCAACAGACAAGTCACCACCAGCATGTGTAACCTGCCAGATTCATGTAACAGGCATGGAAACAGAAAACCATGTGCAGAGAAGAGGACAGACGGACATATCAAGCAATCGCTGATAGGAATGTCATGTGCAGTAGAAACTATAAATCCCATTACGACATCTACCACGATATTGATGAGGAAAGTGGTGTTGTTTGTTAGTGGCTCAATATTAACTGAGTGGGGATTCATGATGCACAGGAGGTGCTCCAGAGAGGGCCAACAAAAAAAGAAACTTTACTACAGCATGAAGACCCAAGATTAGGCCAGGCAGAAAGCTAGTAAATATCAACCATTTATCCACAGCAGACCCCAAGATGAAGGGAAGTGTGAATATCATTTAAAACACCAAGAAGAAAATTTAGGAGAGACACGCCATTGGAGTTGTAGAACAAACATGTCAACTGAAATGTTGATAAACATGAAGAGTGACAAACGACACCACTAAAGGCTTGGTTGGTTGTGTCATCAACATCAGGAAAACGGAGTTAGAATCTATTCAAACATTGCAGGTGCTTCATTGTGATGATTTAGATTACTGCCATCCAGCAGATGGATTTGGTTTCTCAATCTAAACCACTGGATGGTGTTTGTGCACTTGTTTCACAAGTTCAAAAAAATTAAAAGGGAAGAGGCAAGGGCCCAGGAAAAAAGATGTTCTTCAAATGAATCAGCAAAGCACCAATGGAAAAAATCTTGCAGTTTCTTTGCCAGAATCACCAGGATCAAATATCTGGTTTAGGTGGTGCAGATTATTAAAAGTGGGAAGAAAGAAGGCAGACTTACAAAAGAACAAGACTGGGTAAGGTTTCTGAGATCACTAAGGAGATCTCCTCGACTTATCCTGGGACATTTTGTAATGCACAACCAAATCCAAGCAAGAGAGAACTTAAGGTCCCCATCAATTTTCAGATGAAGATACAATCAAGTGCATACTGAAACGGGATTTGTACCAAAGTAGTTTTTCTTAAGGTCTCCAAAGCAGCCAAGCACATAACTCCCGGTGTCCAATCCCGTGATTTGAACCAGGGTTCTGCATGGAAGTTCCCCACTTTTCCAGGGGCAATGAGAGAAGATTAAGAAGATCTCCAAGACTAGCTAGTATCTTAAAAATGCCAAAACCACTCCTCCTCATGTGGAAAAGCCTCACGAACTCACCTCAAAGCACTCCACCTAAGACAAAAAGCTGCAAAGAATGTTGAGACACTTCTACCTCGACTCCACCTGCTGTCAAAAAACCAGACCAGTTTGCAGCTCCCAAAGTTTATTAAAGTGTATGAATTTGAAGAAGAACCTCAAATAATCAATATTCATCACCTAAACCAAGATTTACAGCTCCAATTCATTTCATCTTATAGTCACAAGGTTGCCAAGCTCAGATGAGATTGATCATTTCTTGACCAGGATAAATCTTCGCAGGTAAACTAAATCACACAAGTCCAGGATGGTGGATTACAGCCACAGGCAAACAAGACTCATTGTTGAAAGGGAATGTTGTAGTAAAAAGTATAAAAAAGAGAGCCAAAGGGCATTATGATTTGGACAGTAACAAGATGCAGGTGACTTGCTGATGAGGTGAAAGGTGTAAGAAACCTTCCAAAGAGAAAGCTCAAAGCAAGGAATCAAGGTCCACTAAATATGTGAGGAGGAGAGAACAAAGAAGCAGGATATGTTCAGAAAGAAACCAGGTCAACTTGAACAGCCAAAAGAAAGAACACCGGTAAAAGTAAGAAGTAAAAGTAAGCAAGTCAAGAACAGGCAATGTCAGCACCCCAAGACAAAAGATCTAAAGGGAGAGCAAATCACAAACACCAGTAATCATCAAGAGCAAGAAGATGAACTCATGCAAGCCGTACTTGGTATAACAGATGGTCTGGACCCATGCAGACACTGTGTCAATACCAGAATGTCTTCAAGACAAAAACATCTATGACTGACGATGATAGTTTCCTTGAAGATGGGCTAAATCTTTCTCCTGTTTCAATGATTAATGATAGCTGTGACACCTGGATGTAATATAACCATGGAAACCTGATTTGATTCCTCAGGCAGATGAAAGACAGTGAGATTACTTCAGCCCACAGAAAGAAAGAAAAGATCCGGTGCTATCCGTGGACCCTTACCTCTCTCTGCTAGTCAAAACCTTTGTAGGAAATTTACACAATTTTGTGCTTGCCTATCGTCTCAAGAGTCTTCCTTCCTCACAGAGACAGATATAGATGAATTAAGGAAGCAGGTTTAGAACCACACATTGGAATGCTTGTACACTATCACCACTGTATAGTCTCGAGGAATTCCGAGAAGGTGAGCCAGTATCTAAAATATATTTGCAAAAATGTTTGCTAACAGGGTTGACCCAAATACAAAACTTTACCCAAAATGAAAAGTGCTATTTTTACACTTTTTAAATTTGTATTTGATCATAAAGTGGGTCATAATTGGCTATCTTGTCTGAAAAAATGGTTGAGTGTTTCTCAGATTATGGGTCCATGCTGCAACACCATACATGTCAGCAACAAACAGACTTGTCCACGGAAGGCAAATAGCATCGTTTTTCTTAGGCATGGAAATTCCCCAATGCCCAAATCGTAGAGCAGATCGTGTCCTACCCTCAGCCTGACACAAGACAAATAAACTTGTATTTTAGACAACTTGCAAGAACTTGTCATGGGGATTTCAAGATGGAGGGGTTGACTGATAAGTACACATATAATGGTTTTTGCACCCAGGCCTTTTCAAATCTGTGAAATCTAGAAATTGCTAGCAAACACATTTGGGAGCATTTCAAACCAAAAGCCACAGATCTAAGATGAGGCTTGTTTCTATTCATATGAATGCATTTTTTCATGCTGGGTTACTAAAAATGGGGGGCCATGAAATATTCATTTTTGGAAAATTAATGTGAAAAAAATGGACAATTTTGATCTCCTGAAGCAACTAGTAATCACCTACAGTTCCAAACATGCCCTCTTGTGGTATAAGCTAAACGTTTACAATACCTTTTTGCTTTCAGCTTGGGTCACGGGATGTCCGCAGACCTTCCTGACATTAGCCTGCCAAATATCGACAGTGAAGAAGAAGCCTCAGTGGAGTTCGGAGGCCGCTCTCTGTGCTGTAGCGAGATTACTCTACACTCCTGCAATGGGGTTGTTTGATGAAACTGAAAGTGTGAACCCCATCAAGTAGGCTTAGCGCTTTCAACAATGGCAAGATTCTGGGGGCCATAACAAGGCAAAAACGATCCAGGGGAGGGAAATTTCTAGTCTCAACCGGTGACTTCCCAACAAGTGTGAAATGGGAGTAAATGTGGGTGCAAAGTGCACAAAAGTAGCCCATTACGATTAATTTAGCCCAAAGTTTAGCCAAAAGTGTCCCAGGAAAATTGGACAAAAATGCAAATGTCTTATATTTGAGCCAATGGGGCAACTGTGACCCAATATTCGGAGCCAGTGGGAGCAACTTCCGCTCAGATGCTACTGGCAGATTTTGTAAGTGTTTGTCATAATCCTTGAAATTACTTACCAACACGTACCCTCTTTGCTTTAAACTGCGCTTACATGTAATCCAACGGTGTGCTGTATTGGCGGGAAAGCGGGCCCCCCCCCCCCGGGGCATTTGTACATAGTTTCAAATTCCTCGGATTTTGGATCAAAATAGTAGTTATTTTGTCAGTGGGTTTTGAGTTTACCCCATATGGGGAAGCCCGCTCAAAAAACACTCAGACCTTACTTGGCTGTGTTTGGACTCATTTGAATGTAGTTTAATGCTAGACTTTTAATGGCTGAAGGCAAAAACTTTCGATTTTAAGAAAGACGCAACAGAAAAAAACATAGATTTTAGTGCATATTGGCCTAATTGAAATGTGTCAGTATGAAATTCATTTTTATTTTTAGAAACTTGACTAGACCTGGGGTTCAATTGTCGATTGAACCCGGCCGGGCATCAGCCAATGAAAATGCGTACATTTTCACAGCTGTGTTTAAGAATGTGCAATCAACACCCCTTGGCTAGATTCATGAATTAGATTTGCCCTTTTCAAAAATCAGTGGTATAAGACTGGTTACATTTGCCTGCAACCAAAAGATCTTACAAATCTGTTATTTGCTAATGTTCCTTTTACTCGTAAACTAATCAATAGTGTCATAATTACACTGACAGTTTGTTTTGTTTATCAATGAAGTATATTTCTTGACTTTAGAGTTGCAAATGATAATACTATTCAACCCAGCTAGAGCGCAATACACTCATACCAGACTTTATTTCTGGTGACCAAGAATTCTCAGAACACAACAGATGAAGATCAGAGAAACCACTCCCTCCAAACTGACATTGAATTGTTGAAAATGTATTTGATACTGTGGTTGACCACCACACACCTGCAACATGTCAAAGTCTAGACTCCAGTTGGGTGAAACTTCAGTCCCATTCACAACATGCAAGGGATGAAGACATGTGGCCAAAGATATTTGTAGATGAAGGATATTCTGGGATACAGAACAGAAATTGCTTACAAGAGGACAGCAAGCTGGAGTGATGATCCGGGAACTTTGTGATATCATAGAAGAAGCTCTCAGATATCTGTGAAATCAGTAAGTTAGTATGGTATATAATACAGAATTCTTATAAACCAAGAAGGCAATGACCTGTGTCATTGAATAGGCCAGCACGTGTAACCAAAACTCTCACACAGGTCTCAACATCATTGATGCAATTTTGAAAAAACTCTTGTGCTTCATCATCAGTGCGTTTGTGTAAGACTAAGTCAAAACCATCATTGTCTTGCTCTTACTCAGCACTTAGTGAAGTTTGATTTATGATGACTTTAGTGGAGGTAGTTGAAACTAGCTTCTAAAATGATTCTAATGCACTAAAAAACCCTGGCAGTGACTCTTGTTGATTTTGCAAGGGGAAATATAGCTGGAAGAATGATGTGCAAGCATGCATATGTTCATCATTCACTGATACATTCCAGATCCGATGATACTATTTTTTTTTGAATGAAAAATGTAATAAACTAGGAATTCATTTTCAAGAAATTCAAACTATATATGACAAACTGGGGCTGGGGTATAACTAACAGTGGGGTTCAGAAGGGTAGAGCCCCTCATGGGGTGCTATTGACCTCCCTATAAGCCAGCACACTTGTTTTAAATGAAAAAATGGCCTGTTTCAAAGAAAAAAATTAGATTTTGTCATTTCTAAGCATGTGCTCAAAGTGAATGAGAATTGCTTCTTTTGATCTTTTCATTCAGTACTTTAACTTTTTTAATTCCACAGGAGGACATGAATTGCTGCAACAGGTGGTAATCCTGTTACCATGCCAACAGATGTTTCCATGCAGGATGATCTCTGAGTGAGTGGGCGGAGCACAGCTGAAGATGAGACTAACAATATTCGTGTAATATGTGTAATGAAGTAACCCACCTAGAGTCCAACCTCTGCCAACTCCACGCAGCAGTGGAAGAAGGTAAGAGCTGCATGTCAAAAGCTGCAGGGCTGTCTGTCGTCTGTGTGCTTTGAAAAGCCCAGGAGACTGACATTGGACAGACCGACATGCATTCATGCTGCACTTATGCTTCGCACACGACGCAAATGCACACACTTACACACGCATGCCCATACCTTACACAATGCATGCTCGCACGCACACACACAAACACATGCACACACACACACCTTTTCACTTGTAACCATGGACCTTGATGATCCCTGATTTTAACTACCAAACTAAAGGTGCCTATCACCGATTGACATTTTACTAGTTTGTACTAACCACATTCTACATTCACCACCTAACCATTGGACTGGGTAGATTATGCTTTTAAGTGGACCTCCTGCATTTATATGGATTTTTATGCTTGTGTGTACAAATAAACTTGATCAAACCTTAGAGGTTAGAAAAGAAATCATATCACCAGCTTTCTTTATCCCCATTTTAGGTGACAGAATATATAGTAACAACCTTGTTGTTACCACCTTTGTTATGATCATGCTTGAAAAAAAGGGCGTCACTACCTCTATCAATGTCCGCAAGTGCAGTCATAATGTTATCTAATGGGTGTCACAGATCACTAAAGAGCATGTAAATCATCGCTCTTCCAACACGGCAAAGTATTATTCTTCTTTATCGATTGTTTTTCAAAGATACAACCCCTTTGGTTTTTTCATGTTTCTCTTCATATAGGAGAAAGCATGTTTTACAAATGTGCCAACTAAACACAACCTTGCTTCTTTCATACCATAAGCACCAGGTTTGAATGTGGTGTAGCCAGACGGTAAAAATTGCTGTCCCGCAAAGTGGACCATTTAACGAACCCCAATATTTATGCAGGCGTCATTTTGAAGGCGTGGCCCCACCCTCCTCACGTCATCACCTTTCTTCACCTGGCCCAATTATTTAATCACTCAGGATTTCACCACTATTTCACTTGCTTTACAAAAAACATAGTCACGGTACACTATATCTGCAAATTTGGTAGTCCAGGCTTCACCCTTTGATTTATTTCTAAAGTGAGCGCTTCACTTTTGTCAATTTTTGGCAGATCTGAAGCTTCACCACCGTTTCACCATAGTGAAAATTACATAGTTCAAGCTTCACACATACTGTTTTCATCATACTTGCCATTGCATCGTTTAAGCTTCACCACTGTTTTCACCTTCCATATTACTTTGATGTATTTCAACGCTTCGTCTTTCACAATCATACTACACCAATGTTCATTTATTACAAGACCATGACTCCAATTATGATCAAATCCTGAATTCCACACTTCTTACAAAACAACAAGAAGTCAAGCAGGTTTCATCAAAGATGCAGCCTACATATTATTATTTTGTTTATCCATGTGTTCCTTCAGATACATTGTTTGTTGTTATAACAATAAAAAACAAGATTATAATATGTATACAAAAAACCCTGTGGGTTTTTTTTTTTTTTTTTGTAACTCCAAACTCTTGTTTACCCTTGTTAACTGTTAAAAAACACTATCTATTGTTAACTGTTCCTTGTTCCAGACAAGTTCCAGGTTTGCAATGTTAGCTTTGACATGGTGTTAAATAAATGTATCACTAAAAGATCATGTTGCATTTGATCATCATTTTGGACATACCCATGGCTTTAATTATGTTTTGTGTACAGAATTACATATGCTTTCTACATTGTTTACGTCCTTACATGTAAAAACAATGTTTTGGCGTGGTTTACCAAAGCTTTTAAGATTATTTTCCAAGAGTGCTTTTCACTCTTGGGGTCAAATTCCAAGAGTGAAATCCAATTTCCAAGAGTGAAAACTACATCTAAAGATTATGCGCGTTTGCATTGTGCGTGGTGGGTGCGAGCGTGTGGTGGGGAGTGTGGTTGTTGTATATATGTGTGTGGGTTTTATGGGTGGTGTCCTGTGTGATTTCCCAGAGACAAGAGTGAAAAAAAAAATTAAAACATCCAAGATTTTTTGCGTTTGCATTGTGTGGGTGGGTGGGGCGCGCATGTATGTTTGGTATGTCGGTATAATGATTTGTGTCTGGTATGTGTGTGTAGAGTTTATATATGTGTGTATTAATATTGTGTATGTGCAGATGCACCATCATAATTACTGATAGTTTCAGATTGAATGGTTATTCTTCTTTTTGGCCAAAGTATATTCTCCATAGGCTTTGAAGTATAGGTATAATACTAAACAAAACATATTCACAAACAATGCTGAATAATTATTTGTTTACATTTATATTTGCAAGCATATAAATATATTTTGTATAGAAATGAAAGGGTTTTTACTAAGGGTAAGGGTGGACAGTATCGCCGTTCACGGTATTATCGCAATACATACTTGGGTAATCTTCCGGGGTAATCGGATGTCCTGGCGTTTGAAATAAAAATTTCTTTTATTTGCTGTTAACTATTTCACCTGAAACAACGTAAGCTATGATTAATTCCTTGGGTCCTAAAATGATTAGCTTAATGATCAAGATTTACCTTTGATGTTGCTGAAATGTGTATTTTCTTCCTTTACAGGGGCCTACTATAAGGTTGGTTGTGATTCAATTCTGCTTTTCCCTCGGAAGCCGTTTATTTTTTCCCGAGCCGTTTATTTCGCAGTGTTTGGTTGCAAAGTTGATTCCATAATTCATTCGTTCAAAGACCATCTTCTCTGGTTGAAAATCAACATTTGACCACTGATTTTATCCGTGAAAATCATAAAACTGCTGTCAAAACTTCCCCATATTCAAATATTTGAAGCTAAACCACAACAATCGGAAAATAAGAGTGGTCTTTCCCAGGATCATCGGCAAACAAGAACGATCGAATGTGCTGTTGGTAGAGCGGCACACATAAAGCATAATTACGTCCGATGATGGTGACAGTTTTTTAACAATCAATCTCCAGTTTTTCACAACAAGCCGTTCAAGATCGAGTGAGATGACGCAAATTAATAACACAGTGTACGCCAATATTAAGTTAAAAACCCGACAAAATTAACCTAAAATATAAACAAGAATAAATAAGAATCATAAATTTTTAGTAAGATAGTTAAATCTGGAAGACAAGTATCGAGAAAATAACACTCAAAAGGCACATGGATGGAACCGTGACGAGCGCAGTGGTAAACAACGTCGACTATTACGCCATTACGCCCCATGTGTTTGGTTACGTTCTTTTCTTCAGTTTCGCGCGAGTCGATTTTGTAATCTGGAGGTTGAAATATTTATGGTCCTCTAATTGCACCGATCTTGCTGATAGGAATATAGGTTATCATTTTCGAACCGCAATCAAAATCGACTCATCTTTATTCCATGTCCATAATTTGGTTTTTTTATGTATTTTTCATTCACCCATCAAAACCCAGGGTTATCTCTTTTCTTTTCCTTTGCTTTGGGTGTTTGCCGCCGACTAAGGCGGTGTTATGGAAGGGATGGTCCTTAGTTAATTTAAATTAATAACCGTAATTTTTATTTCTTGCTTGAGACTGGCATTTTGTATTTTTTTTCATCTTATCTGAAATGTAGGGGGCCTACCCTATACCAGTTCATACAGGTTTGTTTAATTTTAATAGGTCATGTGATTAAATATTTACGTCTTTTTCATCCCTTGGAAATAATATGAGAAAGTCCATTAACGTTACAGCACTGTTAGTTTCCGCAATCACTGATCGCAAGTCATTAATTTATCACAAAATCGATTGGTTTTTGAAGTAAAGTTGTACAAAACAGTGAGGTAGACATAAAGCTAAACGGTGATCAGTCATGATCTCGGATTATCCCACAGATTTTCATTTACTCTTTCAACCCCACCCATTTTATGTGGGACCACTTCAAACTGTTTAGCAGCTGTGGTAAGTGATACCCCCAGTTCGTCGCAAACAATTAGTGATTTGATAACAACTAACTACACCAATTGTTCTTATTTTCATCAGGGCATGCTGCCGCCGACCTCTGTTTCGGTGATCCGCCGGACGGGCGTGTGATTCTTCATGGTCTTTTGTAGGATTTGTGATAAATGCACGATTTTCGACAGTTTTTCGACGCACGACTAATGGATTCGACGTCTTATCACCAGAATCACAAATCACACAGTCAAGCTTCACCCCTTTAAAAACCTTCATAGGTAAAGCTTCACCAAATGAAAATAAAAAGGAACGCCAGACTTCACTATAGCAAGAACAATATATATTGACCTGAACTTCGACGGATCGAGTCGGCGTGCGATATTTTGGCGACCCTTGAGGAGGGTGGGTAACACGCTTCAAATTGGGGAACGCCTGCATTACCAATTAGTACTGATGCCGTTTATTAATAATATTTTTTTTTTTTACAGATTACTGTGTCACGTAACAGAGTGGAAACTAACAACAATTTCAGTTCAGTTCAGCCAGCTCTTTGAGGAAGATATAATTTTTTTGTCAAAGCCTGAGATTACTACGAGTTTACCAACCTCAAACTCACATTATGTCATGGTCTCTACTTGAAAATAAATTAGGATTAGGCCTAAAAAGTTTTTTTTTTTTTTTTTAAAAAACAAAGAAAGAGGACTTGGCATACTTGGTTTCATCACAAAATAGGCAAGACTTTTAGCACCACTAATTGATATAGAATAGGTGGCACAACTGCAGCACCGTGTAGTAGATACTGTCTGTGGTGCATGCTTGTGGCACGAGGTGCGCGTGTAAAATGGGAATTAATTTCACCCACAGATAATAAAAGCCAATATTTTTTTGCCCGTTAGGTGATGAACAAAGTAGATATTTTTTTAAAATCTTAAGACACGTTGCTCATTTCAAGTTGAAATTGCGTGATCATTTGTAAAATACACTTTTTAATAATTAACAGGGGTAGGATCATCAACCTGACCAGCAACCGCGAATAATTTCAAAAAACTTCCGGGTGCTAGTCTTTTTCAAAGACTTAACGTAGGAGGGCACTCTTACGAATATCTAATGTTACACACGACTTACTAAGACTAGGCTGTTCACAATATTTTATCTTAATGTTAAATGGACGCGTTATTTTGGAAATTACACTGTTTTGCCAGCGGGGTAATCCACTAACCTTGACGGATTTTGACTTTAATATTAGAAGATTTTTGAATGAAGGTTTTAAAGATTTGATTTTGGTAATGTCCCTGAGGCGAGACCTGTCAATAGTAAATGGCACGTAGAATTTCCCCAAATTTACCGTTTGGAATCCCCAATGCCCAAATCGAGCAGGGCTTGTGTCCTACCTCCTACCCCCCCCCCCCGGAAATTAATAAATAGTCCAATAAAATGTTTGCAACTGGAAAAAGGGTCCTTTGTGGGCCGCCACTATGCTGGAAAAGAACCCCTTGGCCTGTGACGTAACGCTGGATGTATGTACAATACAGATGGATGTTGCTCAACCAAAAGTAAATCTAAGGTAAACCTGCTGGGTAGTGGTCGAAGGCACCCCCTTGTTATATTCTATGCATATAGAGAGTGTTACAACCCGCAAACTTAAAATTGGTGTTTCTTTGTAATTGGTTGGAAAAATGTTTCCAATTTTTTTTTTTGTTTAGAGTGCTATTCAGTTACACCAAACAATTTGTTTAGGCCTTAACTGCATGCAACCTGAAGATTTGCATACTGCTGTAGCATTCTGCCATGAAGATCTATATCGTGATGTGAGTTTATAGCATACAACCTGCAGATTGTGTAATAGATGTAGTGTAGTATTTACAACATATAAACTGAAATCTGACTTCGATGTAGATTTTACAGTATACATTCCATAAGTTTGTAATATTCCGTTGTAGTATGTTCCACTTAAATGACTTGAAAACGATCTGTGTACTGATGGAGTTTACAACCTGAAGGAGTGTAAAATAACAATGTCGCGTAGTATTACCATAACTTAAATGGGGTGGACCCGATTTAGTATATAAAATTTTCATCTGATAGAACTAGTCTTCACCCCAAAACCAACCCAACTGTAAAGTAGCGCGTCAATATTTTATTCCTTTTTGATTAGAAAAAGCTACAAACATGATTTTGATAAACGCCATAGAGTACTGTGTAAAATTAATATTGGGTCGACCAAAATGGGGCACATTTTTCATTCATAACTTCCACAAACCAAACATCCTTTAGCTGTAAGTTTCACGGGGTAAAATGAGAAAAATCATAGCTTTCTTCAGAGACCAAAAATTTTGACCACTATCAGGAAAATTCTGGCTTCTGGGTACGAGGTTTATTAGTTATCATGTCATGGCCCTTTAAATCCTGATGATATATGTATAATAGTTTTTGTATAACTTACACCATAAACCTAACACCAATTGTATCTGTTGTAGAGTTACCACATTCCACCTGGAGATTTGTGTTTTGCATGCTATGCATGCTGTAACTGCTGTAGCGTTTAATACTATTGCAGATTTTTAATACTCCAAGAGTATTGTAGCATACACCCTGAGGATTACTGTTGTATGAATAACACCATTAAACATCAACTTGCCCTAATTTTCTTTTAACCTGTTTGGCAATTTTTTGTTTGCAGGTAATGCTTCAAGAAAAGTCAAAATTACACTTTTAAAATCAGGCATTACAAATTTAAAGCATGTTCAGAGAGAGAAAGAGAGAGAATAGAGGGGGGGGGAGTGCTGCTTTGCACCATGGCTCTACATTTTAATACTGACAAAATTGGAAATTTCACTTTTTAGGCATCATTGCTTTGTCAGTTGTTTTCAGTACACATCTGTCATTTCTTCATATGAATTTGACCTCTCCATGTGGGCAGTATTTGACTCTAAAGTGTAAAGATTAAAACATGGTTTTTCAAATTTAGTGAAGGTCTTTTAAAGTTTCACCTTTTTTACAGTTGAAATTGTAAAGCAACCAAATGTTTTGCAAATGCAAGTTTTGCCATCAGTTTTTATAACATTAATTGAAGTCTTTTTATTGTCACCAACTTCTTTGATGGTTTTAACAAGCTTTAGCTAACATGTGCAAAAATATGAAAAGGACCAAAGTAAATCTAGTTGTAAAATGTTTCCATTTTGTTGGATGTAAATATATTGTATAAACATTTTTTTTGAAACCTCAGAATGCTGGAAAACAGGTTGTTAATGAAGTAAAGTTTTCTTAGTTACTAAGCTATTCGAACAGTACATGCACTAAATAGTCGGGTATTATTTAGTTTTAAGTAAACATGTAATGATGTGTTTGAATTGATGATGGTACTTTCAAACTTTCATCAGCCATAAATATGGCAGGAATTTAGATCTTTGGCCGATCGAGGAATCGCAGAAGTAGGGACCAAAGACGAATTAAAAGTGTATCGGCAGACTGACTTATTCTAAGAACTCTTGTCCAAGTAGGATTATTAGTGTATCAAGCATTAGCTTATGAATGGCGTTTGTTCAGGGGGGGGCACATTATATTTTCCGGGGGGTAGCATATATTAAAATTGCGTTAGTATAGTTATAGGTCTATGTTTCACTGTAAATTCGAAAGTGGTGCAGGAAATCACTAATTTTTCAGGGGGGGGCAAGAGGTGGAGGCAAGATACCCACAGGGGGAGGGCCCCCACCACGGGGTTGGCCCACTGAGCGTAGTAATTCCGAACTACTCTAATTGTGTACTGAGTAGAGTTATGCAAAAAACAAACCAGTAGTAAATGTGTGACGAGCAAGCTGTGCGCGGAGTGCCATCTCTCTTCCTTAGCGTTTGGGCCAGAATCCCAAATTTTTTTAGGCTGTGGGGGGGGGGGGGTTCGCCACTCTCCTGCACAGCGAAGTCTGTTACCTTCCCGGCATTGAATACTGCTGGTACCATTTATACACCTGGGTGGAGAGAAGTATTGAGGTAAAAAGTGTCATCTCAAGGGTAAAACACGTTGGCCGCAGGGGGACTCGAACCCACAACCATTTGGAGTGCGGGGCGACTGCTCAATCCAACTGGACCACAGTGCCCTAAAAACCAGTAGTAACATTCTTGGTTGATAATACACATTTTTAAAACCTTCCTTGGCATCTTTTCATGATCCTGGGTTTGCCAGTGTTTTATGTTGTATAAGTATACACCATAAATTTTTATTGCTGGTAACCATTTAACTTTGAAACAGCACCAAATAGGCTGGATCTGCATGTAAAGTCTTCCTTTTTATGAGTGTCTTCTTTCAAATGAGCCTCAAAAATCGTGCCTGCCTTGCCATGTTGTGCCTACACCATTCTTAATCAGTTCACAAATTAGAGACCTTGCCTATTTGGTATTGAACAAGTAATTACAGAGGCAGGCATCACCATGTGTGTTTTTGTATGTGCAAAAACCCGTTAAAGGGCATTTTTGTGATCCACAGCCTCATCCCCAACTACCTAAAAAAGTTAAGATTTTCATATCACTGAACCATTGGCCTAAGTATTATTATGTGTGTCTAATCTTAGGTGCAAATTGATTTGCTCTTGAAGAAATTACAACACAGTGGCCTAATGGGGCAATGTGATATGACATTGTGTGCATATCATAAAAACGCACCATCAGATCAATGAACTTTTTGGAATAACCTTTTCTCAGAGATACCTAATGAACCATAAACCAAAAATGAGGTGTTATTTATCATGACGAAGACCTTTAAAATGCATACATATCGTATCAGATTAAACAAACAGTAAATATGTTCTTCTTTCCGTTCTGATGAAAGTGAAGTGGTAGGTTTTTACAGGTCTCCTTATACCTGGGTGTCTTGAGGGCGAAAAGACAGTCTTGCTTTTTCTTCCATACTCTCTATATGTATAAGTACTTGGGGTTGCAACATAGGAGTAACCAAGACAAAGGCATCTCCTACTGTTAGGGTGTTAATCGTTTTTGTGTCGCCTCTAAGGATTTGCAGGAGGCACATACTAATCCAACTTCTATATGTCTGTCCATGTGTATGTGTGTGTTAACGTTTCGGTTAACTTTATTCAAATTGCTTGTGCGTAAACACCTTACTCCAATTGCCACCAAGCTCAGGTCGTAGGTTAACCCTACACACTTGTATGCCATGAATGGGTTAAAGGTCACATACCAAGGTCAAAGGTCATTAGAGGTCAACTTGTGCAGAAAGTGAAGGAAAGGTGGATCGTGACAGCAGGCGACACTAGTGGTTTGAGAACTGCTTGTTGCCATATGAATAATCCTGTGGCTTGCATGTAGTCTGTATTACTCTAGCTGTTTCGGTTCATTTGGGATGCCACATTGAATGAGGCTGGCCTCCATAGCCTGCAAAACACCATGTTATGGAGGGATTTCAAGCCCATAATTTAGGATAAGAATCTTACAAATGTGCACACACGCACACACACACACACACACCGACTTGGATAAAGATTGTACATCCTTTTCAGAAACACCTCTGGTATATCCAAACAAATTAACTTCATTTACCACAAGAGGAGTGGCCAGTAACAAATCAGATACTTCAATAAAAGTTTTAATGGTTTTGTAATATTGTGGTAACTTGTGTAAATACTGCACAATTTCTTGAAATATTGTTTTCTCTCCCTATGCACCTTTTTAATTTTTGTACTCTCTGCTAAAAGCAAGATTTATATTTTTTATTATTTGAAACATAAGAACAGTGTGCCATGTACAAAGTCATAAATTATGATAACCTATGGTGTGTACATAAGAAACAAAGCACAGTATGTACTATATAAACAAAAACTGAAGTTGTGTGTTATATATATGTAAAATAGGGAGTATTTTACAAAGATTTTGTTTTACAGAAACTCAGTACAGAAGTGCCAAATACAATGTGTGTGTGAAAGTGCCAAAAATGAGGACATTTATATATATTTTCTGATCTATTTAAAAGAAATTCATATAGTTATTTAGATTTAGCTCATTTTAAATTAACATTGACTTTTAGTATTCCTGTTTAAAATTTGTACTTGTAAATATGTTACTGATTTATATTGTTCATGATTCTTGTTTACAAAGCTTGTTTTTTGCTGATATGTAATGAAACGTACTAAATGTTTTATGATCTGTGATCACCAGAAAATCGAAGACAGCTGAAGGTGTAAATAGGAATAGGTTGTTTCATCTGAAATACAACCACCCTGTGGAAAGATTTGGAAACAAACAATTTTAGGATTCCTTGCATTTTAAATCCATTCCATTAGGTCTCAAGCAACAGATGTTTTTTTTAAAGAAAAGAAAACCAAAACAAAATATTATGAATTCCATATAAAGTTAGTCGTTTATTGAATGAAATCCAAAATTTAGGTAGATGCTAATAGGTTACTTAGTGTAAAAATTGGAATTTGTAACTTTTCCCATTAAGGGAAGGAATTTATACTCTATTTCCCTACCTCCGTGCAGTGACTTCAGCGCGAGATTTGATAGTCATACCAATAAACTACGCGTGCTGGCTTACAGCAACAGCGTTTTTACACGCGTGCACAAAAACAGCATTTCTTGACGTGAGCGTAAAAACTTAAGGTTATGACATCACTGCATGGAGGTAGAGAAATGGACTACAGCTGGATTCAGTCATATAGGCAGATTTAGATTGTCCATGTAGGGTTTGGTATTTAAAATGGAACAGCCCGGCATCTGTATGGAAGACTTAAGTAGAATAGACCATTTCATTTTGGCCCCCATTTAACTCGAGACGTGCAAGGTGAGTGAAAACTCCAATTTACAGGGCGAATTGGAATGAATAGTTTTCAGTTAAAATTTTTTTATTTGAAAATAATCATTTCTTGTATCATGTTTTGCTGTAAATTTTATGATCCATGAGGATAAGTAATTCTCAATTTGTCTGTGGGGGAGGCTTTGAACTAAGCGTTTATGCAGTGGATTACATTGACGTAATGTTTCATTCAGGGGCGGTGGCACGGTTGGCAGGGGGGGCGGCCGCCCCCCCCTGAGAGATGTTTCCAAATGGAAAATGCGGTTTTTGGAGCAAAAATTAGGGGTTTTTAACCAAATGATTAAGTGGGGACTGTTTAGCAAAAATAGGATTGTGGAGACCATCCATCGTCCGTGACTGGCTTTCTCCTCCGTTCTGCTCTTTGCGATTTACCGTGCGCCGCCCTGGTTTCATTCATTTTGTAGACATTCTGAAATATACATTAACAGTTCTAGGTACACATTGTTAAAATAATGCAGAAGATAGATTACATATGTTTTAAATTAAAGCTTGTTGACAAGAAAAATACAAAATGTAAAATCATTTTATAATTAAATTTGTTTGTCTGAAATCTCTTGGTGCACCTTAAAATTTTATATGGCGTTGAGTATTTTTTTGTTCATAGTGCTATTTACATGAATCTCACTTTGTAAAACACTGTAAAAGAGTTTATTTTCTAACTGTGTTACCCACTGGGTCTCAAAATTGAGTTTTAACTGACAAAGCCATTAAAGTACAACATTTGGTGCTTTTTGACATTTGGTAACTCATTCGGTTCCTGGGATATCTGGATTTTCAACTCTGGAAATATTCAGCAATTCTTAAAATCTGAATGAAAATGAGCATACAAGACAGGAAAGCGTCTTTGTTATGATATTTTTGAGAAATAGGTTAAAATCAACTGTACTTTGACAATTTAAAACATAAAGTTTTTTTGTTGCAAATTTGTTGAACATTAATAAAAAAAATAAGGTTGACTATGAGAAAATCTCAAATACCAGGCAAAATATGGAATTTAACTTATTTAAAAATGGAAAAAAAGGAAAATAAGAAATGGATATCTTGTTGATACAGGAATCATTTTACAATGTCTTCCATAGACAAAACAAAATAACTTCAATTTAAGTAAAGCTGAAGAGATTTCAAAATATTGAAAAAAAGAGTTGCCTGAAATGAATGGTAGGCACCTAAAAAATGCTCATTTCAACGTTTGCGATATAAAGTAGATTTATTTGGCCTAGTAAGCATTTAGGTGTAGTATACACAGTACCATAGGATACTTTGTATAAACGGATCTAGAATTTTATTAAAAAATGAAACACATAGATTGAAGCTTAGCTATTTCAGATAGTGATTATCAGCTATCTGAACAGGGTTATATACAGGGTTTAGTCAAAAAAACTGACCCTGATTGTGGTCTGTCTGCCATTTTGAATTTTTTTTTTAATAAGATATATCTTACATAATGTGGTATCTGCGGAAGCTTATTTCATTATCTTTACTTTGCTGGAAAGATCATTCCAATCGGTTAAGTAAGGCCGAGGCCACAGCCTTTCGAATCAAGAATCTTGCCATGAATAAATAGCCTGATTTTCTCTCCTGGACAAACGCATTTCCCTTGCCTGAACGCGCCGTTCATCTTCAATGTGAATCCGTCTTCTGCTGAACGCCGTCATTTCAATGTTAATCCGTGGACGAGTATAAAAACCGACTACTTGATTCAACGACTGTAGCTTGGTCCATATACCCCCTAAAAAACCCTAAAAAAAAAATTTGATCAATTAAAAATCAAATTAAAATTCAAATTAAAGTAATAATGAACTCGATTTTCAGATGATACTAAATATGTTAGATATATATTAACATGTCTTTACAAAGTTCAAAATGGCGGACACAATCATGGTCAAGTTTTTGACTCGCCCTGTAGCTAACTCCAAGTGCCGGTTGTAAATCTTAAAATTTACTACACTTAATGGCATTATGGCAAGTATGGATTTTATTTGCCAATTTATTTATTTTTTCATTTCACTGAAGTCAAGTGTCTTGCCGGTCGTGGGAGCAAGTGCCGGTCATGGCCAAATGGCCGCCGACCGGCGTAGCTATACATTCCCTGTGTATGCCACACTATTACTTTTTTTGAAAATTGAGGGTGCTCTTCTCAAGAAATCTGAGTCAGCCTTTAGAAGGGTTATAACAAAAGGTGGCTAAATTGTTTTGTGCCAAACATGTCAAGTGCATAAAAATCAACAAAAGAGGCAAATAATAAAACAAGATTCAAATTTTAACTCAACCATTATTTTGTTTAATTTCTTCCACTGTACTTTTTTACTCACTGGCTGCAAAATAAATGGATTAAATAAAAAAAAAATTAAGATATCAAAAGTGTATTTTTCTCAAAGTGGATATCATAAGTCCTTAAAAGATGCTATCAGTATCAACCTGAAAGAGTAAAATATTTTAAACTTTGCAAAATAGCTTAAAGAAATGAATAAAATTCCTGTATAATTCTCATAATTAGTTTTTGCAAGTGAAAAATTGAACTATACTGATTTTGTCCTATTAGGTTGCTTTTGGTCCTATACCTTCTGATTTAAGTCAGGATACCTAAACTTGTAACATGCAAAGAATCTGATTTTTGAGTATTTTTTAATTGTGTGGTTGAAGCAAATCACTATAGTGCTTTAACATGGTTTGGAATAACCTTTGTATATTCTGTTCGCTCAAGCTAAAGGGCAGTGCCCATTAGTGTTTCAATGAGATATGTCACATACCACGTGTCACCTAAAAATGTGAATTTCTGATATTTTCACAAATGGTAAAGCTATCAAAAAATATCCACATGTAAAGGAGTAAGCTGAAAACTATTTCTTTGGTACAGAAATTGTGACATTTCTAACTTTGACTATAGAAGCAAATACTAAATTCAACCTGTTTTTATTTGAAATTGACAAATGAAAATCGCCTTTTGTTTTTCTTTTCACGCATTTCTGTAGCACAATACAAGTAAGAAATCTATATGAAATCACTCTAGAACATAATGACAATCTGTGATATGTGATCTGGGAAAACCGCCACATGTCGCATAGGACAGTTTTGAAAATAAGAAAATAGCTTAAAAAAAACAAAAAAATTTCTTTATTTTTTGTCAATTGTATAAGGCATAACTTTGAAGGGTGTATCAAGGAGACCGAATTTAACCTTATGGAACTTAATATTTCAAACTCGCAGTGATCGTAAAAACTCAAAATAAACAAATTTTTTGCACCATGTGGCGGGTTTCGCCGATCGCATCACATATATGGATGCCCCAAAATCTCTTTTTGCACCTTTAATTGCTGAAGTCAATGAACAGCATGCACTCAAGTTGTTCAACCTAAAACAATGCAGTGACTTCATTTCTTACGCTGGACCTGACAAAGGTAAGTGGTGGCTTGGAGTAAAATGTACAGTGGTGCTTTTGAGGAAATGATATTGTGGTGCTTGAGGAAAATGATCAGGTGCTTTGCGGAGAAATGTACGTGGTGGCTGATACGTTGCTAGAAGGAAAATGATACTGTGGTGCTGATACGTGGTGCTTGGAAGGAAAATGATACAGTGGTGCTTATGGAGTGTGCTGTTATGAAATTATTCATGGTGCTTTAGACCATGAGGGTGTGTGTCAGGTTTTGGTAGACCTTCTTCCTTTACACCAGTATTTTAGTTATTTGAGACTGGTGTCAGTGTTTAGTATCATTCCCAAACAGGGTTTATATTCTTGAGTTATAATGTACTTTAAGCAGTTGAAAAAAAGGAGTGAGTGTAGTTGTTATTTTACGAATGGACAAAAAAAGTAGTGTGCAGTTGTTTTAACAGAACTTTAAGATTATAAAAGTACTGTCAGTTTGAAACCATGGATAATTTAAGACTTAAAGAGAAGTAACATACAGATTTACAACTAAAAACTTTTTGGAGAAAGTTACTGTACAGTTTTTTAAGCTGGACACTTTAGACTGAAAGAAAAGTCCTATGTTTTTGGTCCCCGCCAACTTCTTGGCGAAAGGGGACTATAGAAATGATCTTAGTCCTGCGGGTGTGTGCGTCCCACGTGGTATCTTTGGATCTAAGCAAGCGTGGGTGTCATCTTCGCAAAATAGATGTATCTTCAAGTATGCGTTGGCTGGATCTGAAGTGGCGTCATGTGTCAGGGTCAAAGGTCAAATTGGTCAACTAGGGTACAAAAATAGGGCTAAATTGCTACAAAACCTGTAACACGATTATCTTTTTCATCTAGCAAGTATGGGCCTGTCATATTCGCCACCAAGATGTTGCGCAAGTAGGCGGCGGGTGCTCGGAGATGGTCATGTGGCATGGGGCAAAGGTCAAAATATGGTCAAAAAATGGGTACCAAATGGTCAAAAATGGGATTAAATTGCGTATAAGCCTGGCAATGTGGCAGGATGATGAAACTTGGTGGGTGTGGTCAACATTCAGTGCCGGACGAAAAATTTGAGGTCATTTCAAGGTAATGTGGGTCATTCAAGGTCAAATGGAAGTAAATTGCGATAGCCCTTGTCAATTGTTGGTATGGATGAGGATGAACCTTGGTGGGTGTGGTAAACATTCGTGCCAAAAAAATTTGAAGGGTCATTTAAGTCATGTGGGGTCATTCAAGGTCAAATGGGATAACATTTGCCTAAACTTTGTCAAATTGTGGTAGGATGATGATTCTTGGTGGGTGTGGTCAGCACACATGCCAAAAAAATTTGAAGGTCATTCAAGGTCATGTGGGGTATTCAAGGTCAAACCACTAAGTAGGTGGTAGGATGATTGGATGAATCTTGGTGGTGTGGTCAGCAGGCAGAGCCAAAAAAGTTTTTGCAGGTTCATTTCACGGTCATTGTGGGAGTCATCCAAGGTCAAATCCCTAAGTATGTGGTAGGATGATGAAACATTGGTGGTGTGGTAACATTCAGTGCCAAAAATTTTGATGGCCATTTCAGGGTCATTGTGGGGCATCCAAGGTCAAATCCATACACATGGTTGTATGGTCATTGAAAACTGAGGTGTAGTAAGCATTCATTGCCGAAAATTTGACGGTCATTTCAAGGTCAAGTAGGGGCGTCATCTAAGGTCAAATAACTCCAAATGTTGTATGGTCAATGAAGTCAACAATTGATACCGTCACATGAAAACTGCTATGGAAGCAGCCTCAGTGGTTTGAGAACCACTTATTTCCAACACAGTTCTCCCTGTGATCTTAAAATTATATTTCCCTCCATTTACTCTCGCGAACCGGGCGGGGGGGACATTTGTGGTTCGAGAACCGCCTTGGAAAAACTAAGATTTACAGAAAAAGTACTATACAGTTTTTAAATCTCTAGCTACTTAGGACAAGTGAAGAGGATTGTATCATAAGCACTGATAAAGTATTTATGGTACTGTTTTTAGGTATTTGTGTTTTTATGGTGAAGTGTTATGTATAAACACTTTCGTCACCCTTGCCAAACTTATGATGTTAACTTGGTGTGGTTCTCCACTTCATCAGGTAGTAGTGTTTAATCACTGTGTTTCATACTGATTGATTTTTATCAAAAGGGTTAAAAAATGCATATGCAAGTTAAAAATGACCTAACTGCATACCCAAAATGGCGGGGTGGATACGGGAAAGTGGAAACCCAAAACTTAGTTGATGTTAAGTGTGTTTAAGTCAAAAAGATTTTGGTATCATTATGCAGGTTGCTATCAACAAAAGGATGTGTAAGGTGCCTATTTCTTATTTCCTAACATGAAAGTGAAAGTTTTAAGTTATAGGATATGTTTTCACAGTTTACCTTTTGGTATGATACTTTTGATCTGTTTTGTGTCTGTTACTTAAGAAAGGTATTCTAAGATCACTGGTGCTTAATCTTCCAACTCTCAGGGCAAACAAAGTTGACACAAAGTGACCTTTTTCAGTTTTACGTGTGAATAGTAACAGTACAATGAACATACTTAGAATTGTAAGCACTGCAGATGTTGTCAGCATTTCAAAACAAACAAACCTAACCTATAAAAATGTGTTTAAAACAGATGTTCTCACAATTGGTCTTGCGAACCAATGAGGGGGATAGATAGCCGTTCCATGGTTTAACTTCGTCACCTGAGCCATTTTTGTATACAACACATCCGATCTTATCAATTGGTACCACAGGATAGCTTAAAGTTTCTTTCCATGGTATCAAAAGTACAAACATTGCCATTATCTGTCACTATGCTGTTGGAAGTCAAGAAAGGAAAGTATGAACATCTGGGATTAGGGTGGAAAATTGATATTTTGCAATTTGACTGAATCAAAAGTACCGTATTATAGCAATAGACACTCTACATATAAAAAGTAGTGAAATGTGGACTCCAAAACGGCATGAAAATAAGAATTCCTAACTTTTGGTGAAACAATTGAATTTTACCCTTTCCTATGTTGTGTCTGTGGAAATTGAGTTTTGCTGATAGGGTGAATCTATAACGTCATCTAGGCAATGAGTACTAGGCAGTTGGTACCTCATTGATCAAGAAGAGAACCAATGGTAGATGAAGGGTTGTTTTACACAAGATGGACATAGATGAAATCAGGGGCTAATAGAATCCTTTTTTACTAGACTATTTGACACGATCCCCATAATGAATCCCGTAAAGTGCCCATTTCCAAGTTGGAACTTCCCAGCCTCAAGTCAGCTAAAAAACATACGCTTAAGAGCATAATATTAATACTAGAAAAATATCTGTGATGTTGCACTTTAGTTGTGTAATCATCCGGCAAGGGGGTGACAAGTATAGGGCACGATTTGATAAAAATTAATACCACTTTTTTCGTGTTTAAATTGCAAATCAGTGCCTTGTCTTTTGTTTGTTGTTCTTTTGTCTTTGTGTTTATTCTTCATATTTCTGTAGATAACTTCAGTGAAAGGTACTTTGACATTGTAGTTTTGGGCATATGGTCCGGCGACGCGATGACGATACAAATATTGGAATTTTTGTAAACATGAACTTCTGGTACACGTTCCCGGATGGAAATAGGGCAATAGATAGGGGATTGGATTTTGCATATGGGGATTGCGCAAATCGTCTATTCATCTAACCTGGATTAAGTTATTCCCCCTCCCCACACCTCTAGCAGTTCAGTAACACCAGTTACATGAATGGTCTCTATTACTGAATTTTTATTTTCAGACAGGTCACATTTAGTGGAAATAACTGTCTGCTTGCAGGACTGGCCTGAAAGAGGGTAGTTTTCCGATAACAGCCAAAAGTTGGCACTAGCATGTATTGTTAGGATTTTTAGAAAACCGTGAATAGATTAGCTCCTTGGATTTAACGTTTGACAATGCGCCAAGAGTATGGAATCTGTTATTGTTATAACATTTGTATTCCTTACATGAGAAATGTATCAGGAATGATGCCATAAAACATTTCAGGGAAAGTTAAGCCCGTGGCATTAAATGTTGTATCTAAACAATGTTAACTATTTTGACATTTACAATGTTTAATAAAGCAAGAAAGAATTGTTTATTATAATTGGCAGTCATTATATTGTCATGAACTCTAACATCCCAAACCGTAATCTATCTAAATACTCACCGAAGTATACCAGCGACTTATTCTCAGCCCCGCCAAATCCTGGGACTCGAAACCCGGACCCCTTGGTCTGAAGTCGAGCATGCAAGTGATAGAGCCAAAGAGGAATTCCCCTTTAGGTCTATTGACACTACCGTGCGTATACACCTCGTGGACAATATTGCAGTATTACTTAAATACACTGTCAGTGATTCATTGTGAAAGTACGTTATTAACATATTTTCTCCAAATGGGAGACTCCATAGAAGAGGAGCACAGACCAGGTCAAACAATCATCGTTTACCCTTCACTAGTCTACAGAAAAGGTTGACACCTTTGGTAATGGACCCTTATATCAACGCTATAGGTGGGGTAATATCAAGTGCAAATGTCACTTTACAATAGGGTCCAGATAAGTTGTACACAGGGAATCAAACTTTTAAAATTGCCTCCAATCATGTTGTGTATTGCCATATGTTGTCCATCAGTCATAGGCTTCCAAAAATGTATAGTGTGTTACCATCTATGAGCATTGGTTTGGGAGTTAAGGGTGTGTGAAAATGGGTAAAAAGGGGCAATTTTCTATTTGTACAGGCGTCAAAATAGAAGTTGCTCCAATTTTTGGGTAAAAATAAAAGTTGTCATTAGCTTAAACTTGGTCAAAAAGAGGCATAGTTTGTATTCATCGCAATGCAAAGTTATTCATGTTATGCCCGACAAAAAGAGTCCCTAGGGCAACATAATCCAAATTGGTGTTGACCTTCTTTGACCCTTAGGCACGACGAAATAAAAAAACCCTGTTTTACGGGCGAGCGGACCTTCGAGTAGGGTAAGGTCGGGCGAAAATTTTTCTTTTTAATTTTTTTTCTTTCTGGGAGCTAAAATTGCCTAAAATCGCACCCACCCAAAATCTGAAAAATCAAGCGAAACAACAAAGGTGTTTTTTTTATTTTCGTCGCCTATCTCTTAAAGTAAACATTTTGTAACATATGCAAACGGTACTTTTGGGGAGTCCTCCGTACCTCAGGCAATAATTGCAAGTATTTAAAATATAATCATTATGAACTTTTAATGTATGCCCCGTACAAATGAAATTGACCTCTTACCCATTTTTACCCTAAACTCTACACCAATGGTCATCGATGGTACAAACAGACATTTGGGAACCTTATGACTAGACGGATACATGGCATACTTTCGAAATTGATTGGGGCATTTTAAAAGTTTGACCTGTGTTATACTTTTAAAATTGACCCATATTGCTAAAGTGATACCACAATTTGAGAGTACGAACTACCTAGCATTGGATGTAGTATAGAGGGTCCATATCACTACAAAGGTGTTAAACCTTTTCTGTAGGTAGTGGGGGTAAAACAAATTCCATTAAATATAATGCCCCTATGATGTTCTGCTCCTGCTCTATAGTGTCCCCTGGTCTGTGTAGGGAAATTGTTTAATCAATTTGGCATAACTGACGATTAGTAGCTATCCAACCAAATTTGGTTAGGGTGTAGGTCAACACGATGCTCTACTGATGTCATACAGTGCCCTGTGGGAAATATTAAAAACCTCAATAGTCTGCTGTAACTTTCTAAAATAGCCACTCCAACTCAACTTGGTCATTGTTGTAGCATTATAATGTGTCATCCAGGGGCTGATCCAGGATTTGAAAACAACACAAAATTACCGGGGGGGTGAAAGGCGGTAACTTGTCCCAAATGGCTGATTTTGAGATAGATTTGGCGAAATACCAGGAGCGCGGAGCACCCTCCCTGGATCTAGTTGCCTGCATTCACCCCAAGGTCATTCTTTGGGTCGGTATAATCAGTGGGGGATTGTCAAAAAAGTCAGTAGCGAATGTTCTCGGTCATGAGATAATTGCAATCCAAAGCAGTGGCGCCCCCTGCTTTAAGATGTCAGCAGTGTCAGCAGATGCTGACAGGGGCCCCCTTAAAATATTGCTCTTCAGGGCCCCCTCAGACCACCCCCTATCGCACTAAAGCGGGACATTGCGTTGCTCTTCGCGGACACTAAAGGAGCCCCACCTTCAGCGGCTGACAGGGCCCTTTTCTTAACTCCGCCACTTGAATTAAAAAAGTAGTATCACTGGATGATATGCCCATATGTCAGGATGTCCCTTAGGGTCTACCCCACAGAGAAATGTCAAAGAGTACACATTGGACTATTCCTAGCCAAACTTGCTTATGACATGGGGATGCTAACATATTTGTGTTGGTCCATAATTAGGTCCGTTCACACTTCCACGCAGGCAGTGACAGGGGTTGCATTGCCTGAATAGCACCGTCTCTGCCCAAAATGCTGCAATGCAGTCTGCAACAAAGTTAATTCGTTTAACTGCATTGCGTGCGTTGCATCAAGTGCCAGAAGAAAGTGATCGATATATCGACAGTGCCGCAGCACTGCACTGCATCGCAGTGGAAGTATGAACGGACCTTTTAGGTTATTTTACTAAAAATCAATTAAATGGAATAAAGCGTAAAACTAATGTTGCTTGAATAGTCCAATTGAATCGAGGGCCCTATTCTTCACTGTTATAGGTGGACTATGATCCGGCGGACTATAGTTTGCCACACCTGTTGCCGGTGTCAACTTATTTTTATGGGCTCATGTCCATAGACTTCTGTGGCTACCATAGACGACATCGGAATAGAGCAGAAAACTAATGTGCAGGAAACCTAGGTTTACCCGCGTTAAATAACAGGAAATAGAGTGGCTTACTTTGTATGCAGCGGGTCGACCATTCCATGCTAGTTGTGATTATAGAATGAATGGGTATGAGGCATGATGGCATTCATCTAATAAGGATTTTAAACACATTTTGGTATAAAAGATTACAATGTATATACACTAAAAAAAAAATCAATGCAAATTGTTTTATTGCCAACAGGGAAACAGCCCTTTCAATTCTCACTACGCATGTCAACTTTTTGGCTGGAAGATAACCCAATTTCGTTGCAGTCGATCCCTCATACTTGAATGGCGATGGCGCCCCGTTGATGGGGTAGATGATTGTCTGCCAATAAACAGTAGCTGCGATGTCACTGTGATGGTGAAGAACCACTTGCAAGCTTGCGCTGGGATTATAGAAACTGGCAAGCTTGTGCCAGGGATTATAGAAATGCTAGTATAGTTTCCAGTTGTATGTCTAAAATTGAGTTACTTGATACACAGGTCATCTGCTCTGACCTGCTCAATGCATATTGGAAATAGTATATAACACATAAAAAATATTTCTGTCATTTGATTGGTGACTACTAATCATGTGACATAAAATATTGAGACTAGTTCCCCAAAAAAATTTAGCAGGAGGGAAAAAAGTTCCCATAACAAGCTACTATTTCCCATCACGGGGAAAAGTTCGTTTTATGGGATTTTTTCCCTGCATTGTATCTTACATCCATGCCTCACGGTGATTGATCTGACCCCGATCAGCGACCCAAACCTCTGACTATGCAGCGATCGTATCTTCGACTTGATATTTAGTGTTTACATTCCCGCTGGGCAATTTCTGTTGAAATTTTGACTCAAAATGTGAGAAATCTCGATGCTGTAGACCGGAAACAAATCCTCTAGTGCATTCGAGAACTTTGGTGGGAGATCGGCCGCATTGGATTGAACCGACTAGACTAACTGAGGCTCGGCTAGGCTTGAAGTTGCGTGGCAGCTGATCTCAATGAGACCTGGCAAGTTTTTCAATGACAGAATATTTTTATATGTTATCTCAAAAATATTTGACTCTCTATATTCATGAAATGGTGCAAAATACCAAAGGACAAGAAAGGAAGGTAATAGATACCAGAGGGAATAAATGAAACCGGATGGAACATCCCTCCTCTTTTCCTTCTCCCGTGAGCCTACTATTTTCCCTCGACCTTCGTCTCGGAAAATAGTAGGCATGTCCATCCCCGTCGGGTAGTTATTGGACCATTGCTCCCTCATGATGAGCAGTCAATATTTGTACTCTTGAATGCTTGCTGGAGGTACTCCTAGTAAAGCTGTATACTTGCTTGTCCAAGGAGTGTAGAGTCCATAAGTGATCATGCGTGCATTGTGTAGTGAAATTTTACAGGAGTAGCGAGTAAAATAATCCACATTTAAAGCTTTTGATGGGTGGTGGTGGGATTCATATCTCTCATCTCTCACCGCCGGTAGAGCCACTGGCGGAAACTTGGATTTGATGGAGCTGTCACTGTTCCAACGGGAGCCTGTTCCAGATTGGTACAGTGCGATAAAGACAGAAATTTATCAAGTTTGCGTATGCTTGAAGGGTAGGTCGTGGATAATGGGTTTGTTGAGCTCTGCCTAAGGCTGGTTGCATTCGAACACAAAGTGGAAAACTTATGCCGACAAGATTGTAGTGTTTTGCTAACATGGTGCATTGGTGCAGAAGTCTTCTGATGGCTAATTGAGTACAAGGTAGTTGGTGAATAGAGGTGAGATGCTGGCTTTGCGGTCATAGACCACCACGATGTTTCACAACTGCCACCTGGCGTTGAACAGATTCCAGTGAATAGATGTTTTTAGCTATATGTGGATTCCAAGCAGTTGTTGCGTACCCCATTGAGGACGGACAAACATTTGGTTATGCTTCATAAACTTGATGGCTTGTGAGCAAGGTCCCAAATTTCGTCTGATGATCCTATAGAGTAGAGCAGGCCTTGGATCTAATGTTGGCAATATTGATGGTTCCATGATAGGTCACTGGCAAGTCACGCCAAGGTATTTATGGCTGGATGTGCGCTCTATGACTTGATTGTCTACACTAATTGCAAAGAGGAAGGACCGGTTTTGTTTTCGGGTGATGGTTAGAAGTTGGCATTTGGAGGCGTTAAAATACTTATCCTTGACCAGGACGCCAATTCCATTGACCACCCGATCTGAAGTGCATGCAATTTCTGACGAGAAGGTTTTTCTATGCCAAAAAATAATGAATACTTTGTCCTGCTTCTTTTGAGACCAATGCCAAAAGATGTATTTTAAATATATCTCAATTTAGAAAACAAAAGTAAAACTGAAATATGCCTAGAGGTCACTGCTTTCTAGTAGAGTTAAAATAGCACATTAACCCCCCAAAATTGCAACAGAGGTTTTTTGGAATTTTCTGGTGGGTTATGGTCAGCTTAACAATATATACAAGTTGCACAAAATCGAAGTCCCAGCAAAGTGTTCAACTATGACTAAAACCAAAATGGCCACCATCCGACATTTTGGCAAAAACATAAATCCTCATATCTATGGGTAGACGTTTCATATAGAGTCCCATGGATGGCAAATGAGGTATCGCCATTCATTCCGTCATGCGATACTCAAAGCGCATGACGGAATCAATTGTAATACCTCCTTTGCATCCTGGGACTTCTATATGAATGTCTACCTATCTCTGGCAATAAATGAGCTAAAAGACAAACTTGAAAAAAGATGCATTTCCTACTAATTCTAGCATAACAAAATCCATTGGAAATCAGTTTTATGGAGTTGAATACATCTTGAACTCTAAATCCAATATGGCTGCCTTCAAGTGGAAAGTACAAATCCTCATATCTCTGGCAATAATGAAGCTAAAAGGACAAACAAGATGGCATTTCCTACTAAATTCTGCATACCAAATCATTAAAAGGGTGTTATGAAGCTGAGATATCATCGTGACCTGAAAGCAATATGGCGTGCAATTCACCATGCTTAAACGTACAAATTCTTTTATCTCTGGTACAACATGGGCCAAAATGACAAATATGGTGTATTTTTATTAATTGGAGCATGGCATACATAGATGGTTTTGTCAAGTTTTGAGAGCACCTAGATGTCTTTAAAAATGGCTACTGTCCGTAATTTAAAAAAATGAAACCATAAACCTTTTATTTAGGCATCAGTCAGATTACAATGACAAATGTCATTTTCTATTAAGTCGCGTGTTGAAAGGGATATGTCCGGCAGGAACCACAGTCCGGGCTCCTTAGACGACAACGGAATGGAGCGGAAAACTAATGTTCGGAAGAGGGTCAACTGAATCGATTGCCCTATTGTTCACCATTGTTGTTTGAACTGTGAGACCGGCGGACCATATCTCCTGCCACACCGGCAATTACATACTGTCCCAATAAAACTATACAATCAACTAAAAATTATAAAAAATATAACCTGTGCATTTTTGCCAGATATTTTTGACTTTATTGTTAGACAAGATCCTAAGCTAAATTTTCGCTTTTATTCCATCCAATTTGATGGATCCTAAGCGGAAGGATATTGTCAGTTGAACACAAAGGATAAAATACCACTTGGCCAGTTGTTCACCTGAAGGTTCAAGAAACTAAAGGTATAACGCGTGTAGCATCATTGTGGGTTAACCGTTTTCAAACAAAAAAATATTGTCAGGTCAGAGTAAATGTATTATCATGATTGAACCTAATCAAATATCGTTATTTTTCAGTGACAGCACCAGACTTCATTATGTTGTGGGGTTGAAATGAGGGACGCACTCTCGGGGGACAAACATGAAATTCATGGAAATTTTGGGAATTTGACGGCTGAAACTAATGTAACAACAGTCTACAAGTCTGTTTAGTGTCAATGCTATAATTTGGAAGGGACAATTTAACCCTTCCCCTTATTCCCCCTGCCTCCAAATGTACCAGGGAGGAATATGATAAGAAAGAGCATAAAGGAAAAGGTTGTGTTCAAAGGTCTCACTTTCTTTCAACAGGGTGTTTTTATGGTTCTACCTTCTGCTTAAACCTGGAGTAAAGCTGGACACAATACTGTTTGGAATTGAATTTCCCAATGCTTCATGTATTTATTGCAATTTGCGACATTATAAAGTTATAAATTATGTTATATCACAAGAAGCAGCACTTTATACCTCTTTATTATTTTAATTTTCAATAAAGAATGTCCTGAAGGTGATTCAATGGCAACTTTGTTGATATCAGGATAGCCAAAACTGGCCAACAGTTTTTCAACTGTCTCAGAGAATTAGCCAGAACTCCTGACTCAGACCCCCAAATTACACCAACTAAAAAATATCATGAAAGCTGGAACACTCCTAAAAAGAATCAGTAAAACTCCAGTTGAGATGACGAAGTTTGGCCAAAAAATTAAATCTTTGATTGTATATTTTTTTTTGGCCAGGTCTGTTAGAAATCTAATTCGAATTAAAATGATTTTTAGTTGGCTATTTGTCGCAAATTTGTAAGCACCATTTGACATTGTTCTTTACATGTAATTGTGAAATTCTTGAACAGAAAGGACAATTTCACATTGTTCACCTCATCATCACCAAAATGTGGCCGAAATACTGTTTGCAGTAGATGAGATCGACCACACTTAGTCGTCAAGTTTCTCATCATCTGAGCTGGTTATTGGTCCATGTTTTCGCATGAATGTCCACAAGCTGTTGGGAGAACCTTTTTTATGGAAATAACCTGTAGGCGTACTGATTCCAAAGACGCTTATTGCTGAACGGGACACCATTGGGTTGCAGCCTTCATCTTTTTAGCGATTCAGGATCTATATTGGTAGTAAAAAAATACTCCGGATCAAGCTCGTAACACAGGGTTACCAGGATGACTTTGGAGAAAACATATTTCTTGCCAACCCCAAATTTCTTGAAGTAGTATCGCACCCTATAAATGTATTAGCAGGGGACTGTATTTAGAGAGTGTGCGCTTCCACTCCGGATAAAATGTGAATTTTTGCACACAATACTTTAGGCATTGTAATCCATAAATTGATGGAAGCACTTGCCAACCCCCCTTAATGGCCCCCAGCTTGAGTTTCAATGTTTACAGGGGTCAAAAATGTAAAATGTTCTGATTAGTTAAAAGCACACCATTGGTGTTTGTCTTGTCACAAGGAATTCCAAAAAGGTATAGTTTACACTATCTAGGGCTTATAGTTTCGCGGAGTTATGGGTAAACAACTGTAAAAATGTGAAAAACGTCAAATTTTGGTTTGTACATGGGTCAAAAGTTAAAAGTTGCTTGATTCAGTTCTTTTGGTGCAGAATGTTTATCCCCAGCTTAAAGGATTGAAATAAGGAAAGGTTTGCCTTATCTCTTATATACTTAGTTTTCACGTATCCCAACAAAATAGGTCCAGGTCAATAGAAATCCAATAGCTGCCCAATAGCTGTTGACTTTATTTGTCCCCCGCAAAAAAAAAAAAAAAAAAAAAAAACGCCATTTTGGTTAATAACCAGACACTAAGATAGTCAAAACTATTCTCTATTCTTCTATGAGCTACACCAACAATTTGAACTCACATTTTAACAAAATTGAGGGGCAACTTTTAATTTTTGACCCCTGTACAAACCAAAATTGCCTTTTTTTACCATTTACAGTTTTTACCCCATAATTCTAACAAAATATAAGTCACGGTGTATAACATACCTTTTTGGCAATCCTGTACCGACCCGAAATTCATGGTGTGCTTTTCAACCCAATTCCGAAACATTTTACAAATTTTACCCCTGTGTAACCTTGAAAATCCAATCTGGGGGTCATGAAATGGGTTGTGGCAAGTGCTTCCCTCAATTTTTTTTGATTATCAATGTATAAAGTACTTGTGTGCAAGATTTCACAATTTTATCCGGTTTTGCACCTCACATAAGATCTCTTCACTACAGTCCCCTACTATATGGCAACTGAAAAGAATAGGAGGAAATGTCATCACCGAATAAGCGCTTCAGAAGATTGATATCAATACACATGTGTTTTTCTATTTGTGTCTGTCAGCGAAAGTACAGGTCATTACAGCCCTCTCTGCATATTGGAGAATATCAACAGATCTGTGTCTTTTCCCATTTGGGTTTTTAACATTCACATGGCTATGGATCTATTTTGGACAAGAGCCCACTACAATCACTTTAAAACAACTACATGTATATACCTCATTAATCATAAATAACACCTTATTTCCCATCTGGTATCAGACCTGAAAGAATTCATACTTTCAACATGGTGGAGGCAGCCATATTGGATTTAGAGGCCAAGAATATATCTCGCTTAATAAACCCCTTCAAGGATTTGTTATGTTAGAATTAGTTGGAAATCTGGCACCAGAGATAATAACACCTTATTTGCCCATCTGGTATCCAGAGATGAAAGAATTCATACTTTCAATGGCGGCTGGCGGCCATATTGGATTTTGAGTTAAGGTGATATCTCAACTTCATAAACCCAATTTAATGGATTTGTTATGCTAGGATTAGTAGGACGACATCTTTTTGTCCCTTTTAAGCTCATTTATTGCCAGAGAGATGAGCATTTTTAATGTTTTTTCAAAATGCAGATGATGGCCATTTTGTTTATGTCATACTTTAAACACTTTCTGGGACCTTCAATTTAGTGCAACTTTTTATATATTATTAACTGCCATTATACTACCATAAAATGCCAAGAACCTGTTGCAATTTTTTTGGGTAGTGTGGGTATCATGTCGTTTTTGATCCTACTATTCCAGTGTAAACTTTATATTTTTTATGATAATATGCAAATTCATTGATTTTTGATCATTTGTAACATTTTTTTACTCTTTTTCATTGCTTTGGTTTAATAATCATATTTAAAATTGGTTTTTAAGGTCAAGGTACACTGTGGGAATGAAGTGATCCCAAAGGAATATTTCTGTTCACATTTTCAGCAAATTAGAATGCAATCTCTTCTATATAGTTTTAAATATCACCTTTTGTTGGCTGATTTATCTCCCATATATTGGAAGGCCATTGGAAAAACACAGTGATGGATCTAGTTGACACAAGTGTTCCATAGCTCCCGGCATTTTCTTCAGGTCGTTATTTGCCCTAACCTGACCCATCTGACCACTTTTTCTGACACACTTATGAATTTGGAAACCTTAACAGAATAAACCTGTGGCTTTATTCCGTTAAGAGTTTCCGAATTCATGAGTGGTCGGAAAAAATGTGTCAGATGGGCAGTTACCGAAACTCCCATCTTCACTGTTAGATCAGTTTGTCAAACTCATATGTCTCACTAGTTTTGCTACCCATGTTTTGTTAAAGAGCTAGCAATGTTGAAAGTGGGAAATAGGGGCACTTTATAGTTGATATGTATCACAATAAATAGTTTTTTTGGCCTATTTGATACCTATTAGCCTCACATAGCTAAATTATAAGTAAAACTTCCTCCCCACAGCATGTTTGCCAGCAAACTTGCGAAAGGGTCGGAATTGGGCGATAATTGTCTGACATCAGCCATCGAATAAGTCTATTGCGTGACACTGCAGCTAGTGATGCACACTGTTCTTTCGGTGGGACCATTCTGTACATAATTAATGTGTTTTGCATTTATTTCCTACTTCACAAGGATTCAAACAGCACAGAAAGTAAGATGCTTGCTCCTCTCCATGTGGCTTTCAAAATAAAATACATCGCGGTCCCCAGACTGTGAGTGTCGTCTTTGTTCGCGGTTTGTGAATGGGTCCAAAGTTCACATGAGGTCACCAAGGTCACCAAGGTCACCAACATTCACCCCAAACCGCCCCTCCTTTCCACCCAGTGACATCAATATAGCCCTTTATACGGAACTCATACGGCATGCAATTTATTAAGGGTTTAACATTTTGACCACACACACACACCACCGATACAGACATATGACCAGAGTAGATTCCCTATGTGCCTTCTGTAATTTCTTGCAAGAATGACACAAAAACCAAAGCACCAGTTTCAAAGGGTTTTATATTCATATCATGTCAACAACAAGAAAAGTACAACGTGTACAGATATTGCCTGTATAAAAGTATTGTCAACTCCACAAATTTGGCAAACAATTATTTGATTTTGCACCAGCTACTATATCTGGAAAATAAACCATAGCTTTATGAGTTGCTGCCATTTTTGTGTCATCTGCAAGAGGGCACATAGGGATTGCTTGGTAGTGTTGTGTGTTGCGCAAGTCTGTGATCTGTATGTCTGTTTTTATGGCAAAAAATGTTAACCCGAAACATAATTGCCCACTAGTTTCCACATAATTGCACACCTGTTGCACACATTTTCATGTAGTAGTGCCTCACAGTTTCCCCTCTTATGAGTGGGGCAAATGTCATCTTAGGTCATGGCCAAAAATTGTCAGAATAATGAAATTGCGTGGTGTGTGGGGTATCCACACATGTTGAGTGATTTTCCGACACTTGGATACAATGGTCCTGGGTAGTGTCCTAAATGGACCTGGGTGACCTTGTGCCATTCAAACCCAATGGCAGACAATGCAGGAGTTTGGTGAACACCATATTTTTAGTCAAAATGCACAACGTGTTTTTGGAAACAACCAGCCAGTTTCAACACACTAATTTGTATGGTAGTTTTGGTCGACAATCATTTGCTGGGACCTTTATTTTAGAGGAGTGGACTCGCAGTTTGATGATTAAAAAACACCAAAACAAAACCATGGTGTCAGACAACAAGCTAACTTTCGTTTATTAATTTTCATAAAGTTTTGGAAACTGAAAGGGCCATGTCTTCAGACAGTTGCTTTTGATAGGGTGTTTGAGTGACACAGTCACTATCATTTCAAAGCAATATACCAATTACGGCTATAAACTATATGCAAATCTGCTGGGCATGTTACCCACAATCAATATCTTTTCACTCTGTACAAATGGTGGTCTTATTACAAACTGCATACTTGTACCAACCCCAACATAGAAGCATCCACATTAGTTAATCCTAACATGGAGCTATAACTCCATGATCTTAAATAGCTGATAGAGTTGAATAAATCTAATTCTAGACAACAAGAAACTTTTACAGCACATACATTGACATACAATTTAGGGTGTTGTAAGATCCCTTTAAGATTACCACCAAAAGAATCAAGAACTCTAACTTGGTTTGAATCCCACTTATAGTTATTGAACAAAATGGGAATAAGCATTAATCGGCATTACGACTTCGGGTTGACTGTGAATGTGCATGTCAGATTCATGGGTGACGTCCACCCAAAGCATGGAAAACACAACAAGGTTGCTGTAGTCTCCACTGCGATGAACCAGGCCTGGACTATGACTGTGACAGGCTGACGATTCCCGTAATCAATTTTCACGTTCAGTCATCACACTCGTTGGAAAATTCCGCACAGTGGGAATATTACCAGAGCTGTAACAGCTAATAATGCAGTGGGCACACAGCAACCAGATCTGATATGTCCAATGACATAGGAGATTGCAGCATTATGGCAGATGGATTGGAGGCAGAAACAAATAAAGTTTGATGACGTCCAATAGCGGTGCCCTGGGGTGTCACCAATTTGCTAGTCACAGTCAATTCCAGAGGTTGTTTATTCCAGGGATGAACATAGCGCTACATGAATTCATTTGATTTTTCCTGTCTTTTACCAAATAAATCATTCTCATTGATTGATTTTTTTTTTGTTGTAAAGCAAATTATTTTTTGCGGTATATACAAAATAATTGAAACAAAGGTATGACGACAAAAACAACACTCAAAACTCAATAGCGAGGCATTTTTTTGTAACGGCAGCGTTCATCGCATTGGAAAACTACAGCAATATGTTGTGTTTTAAAGATTCAGCGGGCCGTTTCACAAGGACTTATGATCAATTGTAAGTTTTGATTATCAAGCGTAACTCGATAAAGCGTAAGTTTGAACTTACAATCAAGGTCAAACTCACACTGATCAAGTTACGCTTGATAATCAAACTTACAATATACGCTAAGTCTTTGTGAAATTGGGACCCAGGACTTGTGATCGGGCCTGATATTACCCACAAGGCATCACAAAACTTAATGCCGATTTTTTGTTATGGACAAAATGGGAAATGGACAAAATGGAAGTGGGACCTAATGCACTGGACCAAGTACGAATTGGACCAAGTAGGAAGTGATAAAGTGAAACAAGCAGAACTCGTATTTACACGATGCGTAAACTATGTCCCCACCGAATGTCGCAATCACTTAGTAAGAACTGAAACTACTCCATCCATAGCACACCAAAAAATATAACTGCCCATGAACTCCATCCATAACGCCGAAATGCTATTTTTAAAACAAACTCATCTAAGAACTCCAATCATAACTCCCCAAAAAAACTCCTATAATATACCAAGTTTGTCTACTCAGCTTATCTGGAAAAAAGATATGGGAAATGTTTTACATTTTTTGTGCAATATGACCTTTTTGACATTTGCCCTACCCCCTGACGGACCCAGGGGAGGACCCTAGGGGACTGAATTACATGGTTAGTAGGGGACTTGTGACATCCTACAAAATACCCAAGTTTGGACTACTCTTGCTCATTCAGGAAAAAAATATGGCCAAATGTTGAATTTTTTGGCTATTGACCTTTTTTGGACATTTCCAAACCCCCATGTCAGACCCAGTGGAGCACCCTGGGGGAATGAATTAATGGTTATGCAGTGGCTTGTGCCTCCTTAAATATACCTACGTTGGCCTTACTCTAGCTCATCTAGAAAAAAAAGATAGGCCAAATGTTGACCTTGTTGTGTGCAAATAGTGACTTGGACATTTCCACCCAGGGGAGGTCCATGGGGAATGAAATACATGGTTAGTAAGGGCTTGTGTCCACCAGAAATATACTTAAGTTTGACTACCCTAGCTCATCTAGAAAATAAGATAGTAAATGTTTCAGGAGTTAACATTTTATCACGGACGGACGGACAAACGAATGGACAAACAGACGCTGCTGATTTTATAGTCCCATCCCGAACTCGTTCAGCGGGGACAATAACCAACAACAATAAATTTTGCAGTGATTTCCCCAACAGATGAAATTATTTTACAGCCAATTTGAACAAAACTCCAAGGGGACAAGAGTGCTTTGTACTCCAGGCCACTTGTCAGAGAAAACATCTGTAAATATACAAAACCCCAATCTACTTTTACAATCTTACCTGTATCCCTAAATTAGACCTGAGAAATAGATCTACAAATATACATTTCAATTTCTAAAATTGTAGTTAATACTAAAAGTTGTGGCATATGGCATTTGCTAACATTTCAATGTAAGTCAATAACCTCATTTCCCATGGCACAGTTCAGTGACACCTCATTCACCTGGGGCATAATTCAACTATATACATTATGGTTGTACAGAATAATTAGGTACCCAGAAAACACAAGGTCAGTTCGTGTGTTTATCTGGATGAACTGTGTCACGGTTTATGAGTATACAGTAGCTCATAGCATTTGCACAATCAGTAATTTTTTCCCAAAATTTAAAATGCCCCATAATGGTCTCAATTGCTGAGATTGCATCTTATCAACAGATGCTGTTCGTTGTGAAACTTGACATTATTAAAGAAAACATGTATGAAGAATAACTTACACAATATACGCTATAAAAAAATTATTGAACACATATGGATGGTTTCATGGGAAAACGGAATTATACAAACATAAATGGAATATTAAAAGCATTGTCTGACCATGCGCTATTTGAAATTCGCGCTACTGATATGGGATATTATTTGTGTTATGCGATACGGACGGCACAGTAGCGTCATACATCTTCACACAAGTTTCATAATGTGTATTTCATATGGCATGTATGGACCTAAACGTGGGTTTCGTATCGCATAAACACGTTATACACTAGCGGATTGATTTTTAAATAGCACATGGCAGACTAGATGTTTTAATCATTGTCCGTTTTTCTATGAAACCACTTAATATGTGGTCAATAATTATGTATAGTGTATATTGTTTTAATTTATTCGTTGTACGGGTTTCTCCTTTTAAAGCTTGTTTACTTACTTTTAAACTGCAATATGTCAGGATCCTGACATTTTTGCAAAAAATCACCTATGTAGTGCAGTTAGTACCCATCGGTTACTGGTTCAAGCCTGGCTCATGCGGCTGTTCCGAATTATGACATGCTATAGGATTTGTGTCGTGATCAATGTGATCAATGGCTCGAACCAAAGTTAAGGTGAGCCAGTTGACCTGGGCGTACATCAGCGAATTACCCCTATCTAAAAAGTTGTTGTTCTCGCTTATCACTTGCAGGTAACATTAAAAAAACAATTCCAATACAAAGGCAGAAAACTCACCTCAAAAAATTCTGAGGGTGTGGTTTGTTTGCATCCTGAAAATGACTGATTCTCTGATCAATAGATACCCTTGAGAAAAGCTTATTCTCAAAATTTGAGCTGATCCCGATCTTGCAGTTTTGTGTTGTGAGCAATTGCTCAGTTCCCACGTTCCCATAGGCTACTGTGCTGTAATTTCTGTCCGTTTACAGACAGAAAATACAAAATTGCAAATTTCTTACAGAGGCGACCCATTACTAAGGTTAATGGTTCAGATAATATAAAAATCTCAACATTTTTTAGGTAAGTCGGGGGGACGAGGCTGTGGATCACAAAATGCCCCTTTAATATCCTCAAACCTTATTTGTAAATATCTTTTATCAAATTCTTTGAAGTCAACATTTTATCTACATTTTGCCATTCTTTTGAGGTTTGATTTTAGTCTAAAATAATTATTTTCTCCAATTTCCTATTTTTATTACTACAACTCAGCATTTAGAAGTACAAAAAAATTTAACTGTTCTGAAAAGGAATTTTTAAAAGATCCACATACCACTGACATTTTTTTTAAAATTCAGTACACTGTACCAAGGTGGCATAATATTCACTAACTTTGAGGCATGACAATAAATACATCATTTCCCATCCCCAAATTTGACCTGTATGGATTATACCTTAACATCAATATCCTAGCACTATGAGCGACAATATCTTCATCCACCACGGACATAGTTAACATGATTACATGTATTACATTGCCATGGATTCTGGGAATGATAAATTGTCCTACAAAAATCAGGGTGTATTAATGCACATGTAAATGGGAGTTTCTGAACCGTACAATGGAGTTTAACTTAATTGGCTAATGGTAAACTTGCTCTCCAAATACTTCTTACAAAAACCTACTTTTACCTATTACTATTTTAATAAATCAATATACAAAGATGGTAAAACCCACTTTTTTACAGTATATCTGGAATATAAAAGTTAACTATGTCCTAATCACTGCAAAGACCTGCAAGACCAAAAGTCCATTCAGATTCTTACTTCATTGCATCTGCAGTGCTCCAAGATATACAATCCATCTGAATTTAACTTCACTGCAGTGTTAAAATGAAGTTTGTATGGTATTGGGTAGATGCAATTTGCAAGATACACACATAACAATATAGTGTTCCAATGAAACTTGCAGTGAATTACAGATGGCCATGGAGATGAGTTGACCCAAATCCCATAATGCATTATTATATGGAAGCTTCACCATGAGGTCATGTGACCAGCACACAAAGACAACTTTTGTTCTTTAATTTTATGGAAAAATACTTAAAGTTACATTCAGACAACGGTGGTCATCATAACCTCTTCAGGTTTTTCCTTCTGAGTTGAGGGCACATGTGGTCCAGTGGATAAAGTGCCCAACTCGCACGCCAAAGGTTGTGAGTTCGAGCCCCGCTGTGGCCAATGTGTT
>JAMKCH010001327.1:0-38011 GCA_023653785.1 Ophioderma brevispina
CACACGAGGGTATGAGGTATTACACATATCTAGGAGAATCTTTCAAAATGTGTATAAACATATGACAGCCGGGAATCTTGGAATTCCAAATCCATACCATGTAAAGGACTTTAAGGATAAAAAACAATTTCAAGAAAGGAATTGCCAGCACCTTAAAAACCCAAAATAAACGATGTATTAAACATAATACTAGGTTAAGTCATCCAAAATGTGTACTTTTCATATGCACTGCGGCGGCCAGCTGGGAATTCCAATTCATACCATGTAACATGAGCTTCTAATGATTAAAAACGATGTCAGAAATGAAGTCCCAGCACCCAAAAACCCTAAAACGATTAAGGTATTACACATACTTTTGGTATCAAAAATTAAAATTATATTTTTTTAAAATGGCTGCGTACGGCGGCCATCTTGGATTTTCGGAAAATTCGAAGCGGGTTTCGAAAAAAGCAACCTGTGTGATTCTTAAAAGTAAAGGAGTCAAACAAACTTCAAATCAATAAGCTCAGAATCTCTTGGGATGAATGATTTGTAAGCGGGTGGTTTCTAAGGAGGGTCCTGGACTAAGAAGGTTGTTTTGTTGTTGTTGTAAGTTGATTGCTATGATTGGCTCATGATTCTTGGAAGGTTACTAAGAAAAAGTACCCCGCTTCCACACCCAAAACAAAAAGCAACTTGTTTGCCCCATTCAGGGCAGTTCACGCAAGAGATACGCACACGTATGTCATGTTCAAGAAATAATGAAGCTCTGAGTTAGTATAGTAGACCTTTCCCAATTTTAAATGGTACAATGCTAAATACTGAATTAAATTCTGTATATGTGAAATGTAGATAGACTCCAGTAGACCAGACAAACAGCGCAGGACACAACTTCAACCAGCACATCCAATAGTGACGAGAAATGGTACGACACCTCAGACGACCTCAACGGTTACCATGACAGTGGGGTCTCCATATCAAAGGACAGTACAAGCTAAAGCAGCAATTCACTACCTTCCTATGCCAGTTATCCAAACATCCAATCCCGATAATGCGCTTCCCGAACAGGGCCGATATGCCAAAACTGAACGCTATTAGCGACAGAGCATATATACCCAGACCGTCGTCACTCCAGTCCAGTCCCCGACAGGTCGGGAAGACATGCACCTGAGATCCATCAGCGGCTCAGAGAGCCTCAAATCTGAGTGATCTTTCCACGCATTCGACGCGATCGAGCGATCAAGGCACCACGATCGTCTGCAGAGATAACACAGTAGTGCCCCCAAAGTCCCCCTGCCCGCACAAGTCCCATGTTGGATGCGAGATGTCTGTGAAGAGGGGCAGCCCACATAGCTTACAAGGGGCACCATAGGAGAGGTACCGGTGCAGCATCCTCCAGTAGTAGCCTCAGCGAATCCAGCAGTCCCAAAATGGGTAGAAGGTAAGTTATAAGAGAAAAGTGAAAAAAAAGACTTACAGAAATAGTATAGACATTGTGATATGATATTTTATGGTTAGAAGTGAATTAAATTGGCCTTAGATGTAACTGAGAATCTACTTGAGAAATATAAGAAATTCATCCCTGCACCAAATTGACTGCCTTAAATATTGTAGGGACATCGGAAAGTAAAATACCTGAGTTAATTACCTCCACAGCCCCAGACTTCCAGACACATGGAGTCACTTTCAACATATTCTTATATTTTCAGGAGAGCTCCAGATGGTCGTGATCTTCCAATGAGTCCTGCGTTCTAAGGGTCAGAGTCAACCCCGTACTGGGTTGCGAGACTTGAGGAAATTAATAGCTTCCTGAAGACATTGATGTTGAGATTTAGGACTGGAAGCGCAGATGAACCAAGGTAGGCCATGGAATTTCTTGTAATATTATAATATCACAAATGGAGAGCTTTGCAAACATGATGATACTGTCATTGGTTTGATTTTAGAGCAATTACATTTGCATTAAACCCAAATAGTGCAGCAACTGGCAGAAACTAAGATTTGGGGGGGAGAGTGCATTTTTTTGAACGTGATAAAATATAGTCATTTCCAAGTTTTAGTGCTTTTAAACCTAAAAAAGGGATAAGTTTATTGACCACTATGATACTTTTTCATAATCAGCTGCTCTTCCCCAAAGAATTGGCCAAAAACTTCTCTGGAGATTTACATTGAGCTCGTATATGAACTAATCAAACCTTGGAAAATACAAAAGGCAAGGTATACCAGAAGATAATAAGTAAAAAGTCAGGGTCTCTAAATTTACAATGTTGTAGCACTTGTTGGGAATCGAAAGAAATTCCCCCAGATTGGTTGTTCTGCAGGCAGAACCATGCCTATAAAACTTATGTAATCCAAATAGACATCACCAAGTATCTGATAACATAACAATACTTTTTATTTCAGTACTTCTACATAGCTCCAACGTGCAATCGCTTTAACTATGATCATAGTTACGAAGACAGCTATGGTTATGGCTATGATGATTATGACTATGACTTTGACTTTGACTCACTGGTATGTGTCATTGTGTGATGATCTTGCTTGATGTGGTTTGTGTAATCACTTTCATAACAATAAGGGTGCATTTTGCTGTAGTAGTGATTGCTCTGCGGTACACTGACATCGGACTACTCTTTAGTCCAGTTTTGAATAGCTTAGTGAGTAAAACACTCAAGAGAAACAGTAATTGAAACCGTACTTTATGGCTGTCTGGGACAAAAACTAGTTCCAGACACCAAACCACAACACAGACAGGTACGAGTCATAAAAATGGGATTGAGTGGAAGCAGTGGAAGTTCTGGATGGAAGGAAAAATTAGACTTTAGAGCAAAAAATGACTAAATAATTAAAACAACAATGTGACATTTGATTCAAAGAAGTAGACATATCCGTCACTATAAATTACATATTTTCTTCTTGGAGTGGCTTGAGTGGAATGTGCTTGAAATGAAATATTGTAAAGAGGTGGATTTGCACTATTTTAATTGCATGTTGCAGATATTATCCACGACATGTGGGGTAAGACCACATGTAATTGAATCATATCATTATTACTAACTTCTTAGCAATACATTTTTGAACTTGCACATCAATTTCCATTCAACATTGTCTTCTCTATCAGAAGTAAATAAAATGTAAGTGATAAGATTGAGTGGAGGTTGGAACTAGGAATCTACGGATTGCATACCAAAGACTACTTCAGTGCGCTATGCAATCCGATAGGACAGAAAGTTGTTTTTTGTAATGCTAAAATCCTGTTCCAATTGTCAAATTTAAGCACACCTGTATTTTGTTCTCTACTTGATACAAGAGTCTGATGCTCGGTAGACGTTTCATATAGAAGTCCCATGGATGCAAATCAGGTATTGCCATTCATTCCGTCAAGCTCTACTGCACAACATCATACAGTGCATGACAGAATCAATTGTAATACCTCATTTGCATCCATGGACTTCTATATGAAACGTCTACCTGATGCCCGCATACACCAACAAGCAAAGTTTTGTGGGAAACAAACTTGTGGTTTTGATGATAGAGATGATAAAGCATACTGTAATGCCCTATATAGATTGCTGTGCTAGTATTTATATGCACTTTGTAAAGAAATACATTTGGAAACTGAAATTTCAGGACAGCTATGAGAAAAATTGTTTTTTCATGTAGTATAAAAATCATAACAACTTTTGGGTAAATCGGTGGAGGCAGGGGGTCTAAAAGACAATCTGAACACAAACCTTTAATCAAAACAGTTACAAAAATAAACATGAAACAAACCATGGATAGCACTGCTTAGGAGAAACAGCACCATTTTACTTGTGGTCGTGTTCCAGAATTTGTGGATAATATCTGTTAAATGCATTATAGTTCACACAAATTGGTTGCTATACATTAGAAAATGCATTAAAAGTTAGATTTCATAAAGTAAACCTTGTCTTGATAATTTGAACTGTTTTATTTTCATGTATGCCCTCTTGAATCATATGCAAGCTGAAGTTTACACTGGTATATATTGTATGTGTTATTAAAGGGATTAGCAGCGATAATGCGAGAGAATCGAAAAAATGTGGAAATGCATGTTTTTAACTTTGTAAATCAGGGATAAGTGTGTACAATTCCATATACCTGCTTTAATGTAGAAACAAACCACCAAATAGTGAAAAAAAATGAAGTATTTGAGGAAATTTGTCATACCGTCTCCCACAAAACTGACATACAGCGACGGCATCTAAAAATCTGCACTAAACAGGTGATTGTGGTTTACACCAGTACAGAATGAACAAAGATCAATAATGTTTGTGTTTGAGGTCACACTGTATTGATCATGGTGCACAATATCACACTGAAAATCTGTGATATTCACCGGGAAAGGCTTTTTTGATTTCAAGTCGGAATTTTGATACGCACGTATAGAAATTACAGAATCAGATAAAAAGTACTGCCTTGTCTGTAATACACGGATTTCAAGCCAACCACTTGCAGGTTATGTTTGCATATCCATGCCAGTAACAAAAAATATAAAAATATGAATTTTTATGATTTTTTTTATGTTTCAGATTAGCAAATCGCTGCTAATCCCTTTAAGTGTATCATAGGAATCTGCAGCTTATAGTAACTGCATATTGTTTGTATTGAGAGGAAAGTTGGGAATTTTATTTCTAAACAAATGAAGCTACCATTGATTTAAAGGATGATTTGATTTGTTATAACCAGGGTCTCCTACTTTTGTGCTTAATTGCATCAAGGTAATGATTTTGACCACGCACGCTGGTCGTAAGAGCATCGCATGAGAGCTGTAGTTAAAGACTCTATCAATGATTCACTCAAAAGAGTTAAAATATTTGAAATTTGCAAATATAGCTTGGAAGTGAAAGATAAGTCTCTAGAATTTGCGTAATTTTTTGTAACTGAATAATTAACAGAAAAGGAAGAATAAAGCTGTCTTCAAAGATATGAATCTCCATTCACTTTACGTGTTGCAGTAAGTGTCCGTACAGACAGTATGACTAAAATATCTGATTCTGCCCTTTTTAGGTTGCTTTCAGTCTTAGCACTTGTGTGGTATGCTAGGATACCTATACTTGTTACAGACATGCAAAAATCAGATTTTTGGTGTTTTTTTCCATTTTTTTTTGAAATTGAGCAAATCACTGATAGTGCCTTAAACAACAAAAAGTGATCCCTGGTTATCACAATTCAGGAACCACATAACATGGATATTTTTGCAATAAACTATTTTTGACTCAATTATTTCTCTATTTCAGCGCCTATGAATGAGGTCAATAACCTAGCACTAGCTGTATTGGTCATTGTTTTAAATCTTCAGGATTTGGTTCGGTGCCTTGGTATTTCCCTCAGGTCTACTATAAGCCCCTTGGGTAAATTCCTCGGACTAAACAAAATCCCTCCAATTTAAAACAGTGACCTCAAAACAGCCAATGTGCAGTTATTAACCTGAAAATTTCAATTTAGGTAGTGTGGATTAGGCCAATGAAAGTCAATGTTATGTTTCCCGTAACATTTTTTGCAAATCATAATGAGGCAACTATTTCATTTTTCATTATTCATTATGTGTAATTTTGAAGTAACAGCAATTTCACCAACCTTCAGCGTGCTCCAATAGCTACAATATTGTGTCAAACCACCACCCTATATTTAAAAATGATTTTGCAACTGTTCTTTGGTTTAAGCTCTACTAAAATCACATTCACAAGATGTGATCACAAGAAGAAACCTTGATATTTTCTTTAAAATACAAAATAATAAACTTTTTAGAGATTTCAGCATTTCAAACGCGGGCAGAAAATCATAACGCTGGCGGGTTACGGGAAACATAACATCGACTTTCATACGCCTTATGTCAATACAACAATGTCAACAAAAATGGCAATAAAATAATTTTTAGACCATACTTGCTCTCCCTGCATCCAAAATTGACCCAGCTTTTAAAATTGGATATTTGGTTAGCTGCTAAGTAGGAAGCCTGGTTACAAACTCTTCCTGTGGAAAAGAGAAATACCACTGAACTTCTCCTTAAAGGGATTAGCAGCGATTTACTAATCTGAAACATCAAAAAAATCATCAAAATTCATTTTTTTTATATTTTAGTTACTGGCATGGATATGCGAACACAACCTGCAAGTGGTTGGCTTGAAATCAGTGTATTAAAGACAAGGCAGTACTTTTTATTGTCCCCGCCGAACGAAGTTCGGGAGGGGACTATAAAATGGGCTCGGTCCGTATGTATGTCCATATGTATGTCCGTATGTCTGTGATAAAAATGTTAACCCTGGAACATTTGGGCATATCTTTTTTTCTGGATGAGCTAGAGTAGCCAAAATTTGGTATATTGTAGGAGGGGAAACCCCCTACTCACCATGTAATTCATTTCCCCAGGGTCTTCCCCTGGTCTGTCAGGGGGTAGGAGAAATATTGCACAGAAAATGTCAACATTTGGCCATATTGTTTATGATTTATCTGGAGTTCCATATGGGCTACGATGATGTAACTTGGTGAAAAGAAGCAGGTTGATGAGTTCTCGACCTGCTTAGAATTTGGGTGTAAAATATGCTAATTAAGTATCTAATTTGCATAATTTATGAAAATTTCCCCGCAAGGCTTGTGTACAAGTTTCTGGACTTCCGTAAGGCGTATAATGATGTAACTTGGTGGAAGGAAGCGGGCTGAGGAGTTCTTGACCTGATTAGATTTCGGGCGTATTTCGGGCAAATTAAATATGCAAATGAGCTAGTTATTATGCAAAAATCAGCGTAATTGCTAGGTGGGGTGGGGCAAAGTATACCACAACAAAGTATTAACATATGTAGTACCCATGTTTTCATTGAAGGTATTTTTAGTTCTTGTTGCAGCATGTGGATCAGTCTCTTGGGTTGCCAGCCTGCTTACATTTCTTGGAAAATGTGAAAATACGTAAAATTCAGTGTTTCGCCCCTTTCTGGACCTCGTATAGGGCCCAAATTTAAAATGTGGTCACATGATTTTTTCAAAAATAGTGTTGCCAAATTGAATAATTAACATATTTTTACTAAATTTAGTGAATTTCAAGGGATTTTTGCCAGATTAATTTTAAGATTTTTTGAGTCATTTGACCAAAGGTAACCATTTTTGGGATTCATATTGTAGACTTCATACATTGCAGTTGCATTCTTGCATGTGAGTGATCGCGACATTCAGCGGGGACATATTTTACGCATCGCGTAAATCCGAGTTCGCCTTGTCTGATTCTGTAATTTCTATATGTGCGTATCAAAATTCCGACTTGAGATCAAAAAAGCCTTTCCCGTTGAATATCACAGATTTTCATTGTGATATTGTGCACCATGACCAATACAGTTTGACCTCAAACACAAACATTATTGATCTTTGGTTATTCTGTACTGGTGTAAACCGCAATCAGCTGTTTAGTGCAGATTTTGAAACGCCGTCGCTGTATGTCTATTGGCGGGAGACGATATGACAAATTTCCTCAAATGCTTCATTTTATGTTCACTATTTGGTGGTTTATTTCTATATTAAAGCAGTTATATGGAATTGTGCACACTTATCCCTTTGTCAGGTCAGGTTTCCTTTGAGGGCCTGCTACTGGTATCCTGGTAACCAGTACTACCTGTCCCAGGGCCGAGTTGTCGGCGGGATTAACCGTCACCCCCATCGGATTTCTGATGAGGAGGGTAGCTGGTTACCCTGGTAGAATGAAAAAGAAGATCTACCTACAAGGGCGTCAGCTCTGGAGAGCTAATGGCGGCCATCCAGCACATGCTGCCTTGCATGGTGGGCGTGGTTGCCCAAAGGCTAGGCCCACCGCCGAAAACTGTGGATTGACGTCAGGAAGGGCATCCGGTCAATTATCTTTTGCTCCAATAAATCCCCACACAGCAGTATTGCTGAGTGAGGTGTATCCGGCCACCCTCGTTAACGGGGACAAAACCGGATTTAAAACTTTGGTATAACTATCCCTGATTTACAAGTTAAAAAAATAATTTCCACATTTTTTTTATTCTCTCGCATTATCGCTGCTAATCCCTTTAATACTGAATGTGTGTAATATTCTGAGGGACCTTATTATAAGGCTGTGACTCATTACTTGAGGCCCAATCAGGTTCTAGGATGCTAAGTTAAGTAAATGTGCCTATTGTGGAGATATGGATAATATCTAATAATCTGTCTTGTAGACAAGATGCCAGATGATGGAATTAGGCAGGGTTTTCTTTATGCATACACAGAATAGAAAAAAAAATCACCATTTTTAATTTGATTTAACTTTTTGTTGTAGATGTAATATCAACTTAATTTTAGGCTCGTAAGAAAGATGAAACTTCCATACCACTTTTGGAGCAAGTAGAGTAACATGTAGAGTGTCTTACTGGGGCTGAAATAAAGAAAAAGTGGGATTTTACTATTTCAATGTTTTGCTACACAGATATCAGTACACCACAGTTGTCTTCCACATTGTCCCATGTTTTGAGTTTATACATTTTCCAGCTTCTCACATAGCTGTTGGTTTTAGGTCGACCGATGCAATCAGAAAGACCTTATGTTAGCTTGAAGCCTTGATTCGTGTGTTATCAAACATTTAGTTAACACCTTTTGATTGACACTTTTTCAATATACTGCAGGGTTTTAGTGCAGTGATGGATCAAGTTCATACTTGGTATGCTTATAAATTGAGACAATGAGGCTTATGTGAGGTAATAGATGAGGATGTCAAAGGTCATTCAGGGGTCACTTAGGGTCATTATATTGCTCTACACTTATTCTTTGACCACATAATCGGATTATGTATTTTAGGCCGTTCTCCCTATTTTTTATTTTTTTGCCAAGAGGGTGTCTTAAAGGTCCCAGGAAATGAGATGATAAACCTACTCTAAATCTTTGTGGGACATTCCATTGCAATAAACAGGGCCAGAAAAAAGAATACTCTACCAGTGACATCATTTGTGAAACTATTGATTATCAGTCAGTGTCATGAATACATTCACACCAGTCACCTGGAATTTTCTATTACTCTCTGATAAATCAATGGTACCACAAATGATGTCATCACCAACCCAAATATTAAATGCTTTCTGGTCCCTCTTTGTAGACTTGACACAAACCACATCAATTCTATTTGCATTTCCTGGGACCTTTAAACCATGGCAGACCATAAATTCTCCTTGCAAGGTCCTTGCAGAATGTTAAAACTCAAAATACAGCTGCTAGATTTCAGTGCCTTGCTCTGAACACTGTGACACTAATATCTATCCGTGTAGTAAAACGAGAAAACATTAGAAACTTGCTTTCAAATTTAGTCTCAATAAGAAACCCTACAAGTTCCTGAACTGTATGCAACATATGTGGTTTGGAAAATTGGCTTACCTTTCTTTTGCACATAAAACTCAGAAGTAAAACTGAGCAATTTTTATTTACCCATCCTGTATATGCTTGTATTTGCTCTCTCAGACACAGGTTATACTTTTCAAAACTCATTGCATACCCAATGGTGCCAAATTGGCAAATACCCATGTCAAAATGATTCTACCCCTTCAGGAAAATGATCTAACAAAACTGATAGGTATTATCTATTCCATAGGGCAGCCATTTTGTAGACATATTAAGGAATGTGAGCCTGGCCTTGATTAATAATGTTCATTTGTTGGCGGGATGCCTACAAGTGGACCGCTGCCAATTCTTCTATCTTGGTTCGATCTGATAGGGTAACAATTGGAGTATGTTGTGTTGGTAAACTAAAATGTGTAATGTTTTACCATTACAGGGTAGGTGTGTGATTCCCTTAAAGGTGACACAACCAGATCTTACAAGCTTCCTCCTTTTGGCTAACCCATCATCAACCTTAAGGACAGGGCCACACGGTATGATCTTGTTAAAACAATTCGTTGGGTTTTTGGTGGTGTTTGGAATAGGATCTGTATGGGGTCATATGACATCATCAAGTGCATAATAATTTCAAATCCACACCAATTTTTAAAAGTGCAATGTCAGATGGTAAACACATCTCTGAATATAATGGAGAATAAAAGCCTTTTTTTTGTGTGTGGTTGGAAATGGATCTGTATTTGGTCATATGACCTCATCAAGGTGCATCACAGTGCATTTAGAGATTGTTAACATCCTCTGAATCTTAATGAGCATATGCAGTCTGGGTTTTTTTGTGTTGGAAATAGGATCTGTATTTGGTCATATGACCTCATCAGGTGCAATTTCAGTATTATAGATTGGTTAAAACTTCCTCGAATATTAATGACATGCAAGTCTGGGTTTTTTTGGTTGTCTTTTGTGTTGGGAATGATCTGATCAAGGTGCAATTTCAAATCATATATTTGGGACTTAGTGTAACAAACCCTCTTATTTCAAGCACCTCGACTACCGACAAGTTATAATCGCTTTTTTGGGGAGGGGGGAGTCAACAGTTTAATGACACACAAAAAAAAATATAACATTAAACAACAAAATAACCATATCTCACCTTTTTTCTTCCCAGTCTAAGGCATCGTCCAACTCCACACCACCTTCGCCAAGACGATCCAATCTCCAACGAACCGTCTCGGATGAGATGCATCGCAGCAGGGGGGGGTGGACCATACAATCCACACTTCCAGGAAAGAGCCTACAGGGTGGACTCCCAGGACATGTGTTTAGTAGTGCACCCTCTGCTGGCCTGCCTGGGAGGACTGGGTCTGAAAAATCGATCAATAGTAGAGGTACGTGAGAATTGTGCATTGTCTTTGAATTTTGGCAGGCTTGGTCTAGGTATTCCATGTGTGCTATAGGATGTCATTGTATGTAAATTTATATCAAACTTTTTATTAGGCCTACCTTGACATTACTGACATACAATAACTTCTGAAAGTTTATCGATTTTCTTATTTTTCTCCTGTGCATTCTTAAATAGAATGTGTAAAATAGTAAGAGAGGGTGAGAGGGGGGTGGTAATAGGGGTGAAAACTGGCCACCTTTAGATTTTATTTTATCGTGTCTGAGTTTTGTTTTCGAAACAATTTTTTCTACTCGGTAGGTTAAAATCCAGTGGCCATACTTAAAATAAATTTTAAAAAAGTGCAGTCATCACCTCTGGATAATTCTAGGTTGCATAAGAAGCGTCTGAAGTTAAACAAACCAAGACCCACCTTTCATGTGTACCCGTCAAGGGTGATCACGTAGCAATTACTGTGCAGCAATAATAATAATCAGAAGGCATCTTAGACATGTACTTTTCTAACCTTGATGTGTCAGCCTCCATGGGGATGATTTTTTGTAACAATCAAAAATATGTTTGACATCAAAAATTGTGGGACAAAGTTGCTGTCTTCAGAACAAAAAATATGCTGGTATTGGGAAAAGTGGATATTAAGAAGCTTTATCCAATGGCATCTTTCTTACCTTATGATAATCTTTAAAACACAAAAGTATCTGGTAGATAAATATTATAATTCAGATTCATAAGACATTGAACTCCCTACAATCTTTCACAAGGCCAGTGTGGTTCATGTAATCGTTTCAGTCTGATTGGATTAATGTGCATTGATATGCATAATCACATTGTATGTGACAGGCAGTATTTTTTCTTAAAAGCATAAATGGAAAGTTAGGTCAATTCACTTTATAAGCGGTATTGAAAGTAGGGCGAGAGTGATATTAAGGTGATGTCTTGATAAAGTTGGGGTCTGTGCTTTGACAAAAGGCAAGGCATGTTTTAGGCGCTGTGTTTTCTGTTAGAGTGTAATTCGCCATTATAAATCATTTATTATTATTGTTTCTAGTTAGAAAAGGCCCTGTGCGGTTTGTGATAGCATTTGCATAAACCCAGGCAGTAACCAGACACTCCACTATGAGCTACAGTTCTCAACTCCCATGGCACAGTCAGTAACTTTCATTTCATCAGTGTATGTAGAAAATAAACCCATGGTTTTTGGGTATGATATATGATGCCCACAGCACACAAGGTCAGTTCATGTCAATACATGTACAAGTACAACCACTGACTACTGCGTCCTTGGAGGATGAGCAGATTGTAACTCATGGACTAGGACTCAGATATTTGTGTATGGCAATTCAAAGCTAACAGCAAGGACATTGACTTCTAAAACAATTAAAAACAAGGCAAACCATTTGTGCAGTTGTATGATTTTTGTCATTGCAATATGCATAGTGTACAAGATGGTATTCTAAATGTCAGATTTGTACCATCTTATTGATTAATTCTGTAAGGGTGATGGAATGTTGAATCGATAATCTGGTGTTCGATTTTAATATTTGATAGAAAAAAATAAAAAACTTGGTCTGTGTTTTACAACCCAATAAGGATATGGCATTTGCATGGTTGGCGTTATGTTCAAAAATCATGACTCTTGTTGTTTGACAAGCTCACGGTTGAGTGACATGCTCAATTGCGCAATAGGTTTTTGGTCATTAATTGCATAACAGAATACATCCAGACATTGGTTTTTAGTAAATAGGTACAACCCATTACATTACTTTATTCATATAAAATAATGTTATAATGCAAGACACAATCCAACCACTGAAGTTGAGTGGTAATTAACAAGAAGGCATAGCACAAGGCAATTCAGTATTTGCCAAGCCATAGATTTGCCTACACGTGACAAAAAATCTGGTACACCCAGGCTAAAGGAAGTAATTTAAAAATTGGAATTTGGACCAATATCAACTTCCCAATTATCAAGCCTATTGGCCAAAAATCCTTCATCATTAGCAAAACCCTCTTAAAAGTATGTATTTTTATATTGTTTTGCTCCCTGTATTGCTTAAAAGTCTAACCCTGAGTCTACCACCTTCTTACAGTATCTCCGATTTGCTTATTACATGATTATAGCATGATAAAAATGAACTTCTACATATCTGCACAAACCTTTAAGCATTTCTTACCAGTCTCTGATTGGCAAAATATCATCAGTACCCAATATATAACCAATGAGTTGGCTGGTGTAGACCGCAAGAGTAATATCACATACACTATGGCTAGTAAAAGCTCAATCCCTGCACAGTCAGTTGCTTTCATTTACATTGTTATTTAGACAATTCCCCCCCGGGTTTTGGGGTGATGATATATGATACACAGACACCACAAGGTCATTAATGTCAAGTATGTAACAAGTCAACCGGCTGACCTGTGTCCATGGTGGATGAGCATATGTAATTCATTAGTGAGACCAGCCTTTAGGCATGAGTGGATCAGGTTATGTCACACACTCCCATATTGAAAGTTCAGTCACAATACTACATCACTTAAATCATAAACCATAACCCTAAAACAGTGTTGTGGCAATAGTAAAGTATGCAAATGTTTAACTGTGGGTATGATGACTTTTGCAAGGGTTTTGATTGTAGGGACCATTATTAACATTTGCAAGGATAGTTAGATACACCATGTTACTAATATTGCTTTCCCCCTTTTTCTACGGTAGCTTCCAAATACAGCACCAAACTGGCTTCCAATTCCAAGCCAGGCCGTAGAAAAGCAAAGGACTGTGAGAAAGAAACTGAGGTGGTTTTTAGAAAGATGTATACATCACACTGCTTGGTTGTTGCTCATGGATGACCATGTCATTGTAGTGTAGTTAGTTGTGGCACTGTTTGATCCATAACAATGATGCTCTTTTGTTTGGTGTTTGTATTTTTGCTGATGTCCAAAGTATTGCATGTAATGTTTTAGCTTGGTGGGTTATGCTTCCGGTTTGAGAATTTAATAAGATATTACTCTGTACAGATGGCGATGTATAATAAAAATAATAAAAAAAACCTCTTGTATTCAATGCAGGAATTTGAGCCAACTGCATTTTTTGATATGCAAATTCAAATATGAGGGGAATTTCCCTATATGTATAAGCACATCAAACGAGTTTTTTGTGACAAAGGACCCTTTTATTACAACAAGTAATTTGCCTATTCTGCAACAGGTAGCTGCAGGCACTGCACTTTGTTAAAATAAACAGAAAAATTAGAATTTAATGTATTTTTTTGTAGGAAGTATAATTTAAAAACATGATTTGATAGAGAGATAGTTATTCTTAATTTGTCATGTTGTGTGAGTTAGATGTGACAAACACTGGGATGTATTTTGCCTGAACATTAAAGCAATTCTGTAGTTTTAAATTTTAGACACAATCCCAATACCACTCTCGTCCAATATTTATGAATTATGTGAAAAATAGTCAAGTATGGTTGTGTAAAACCTAGGAAAAATGCTACTCCAGTTGCGATGACATCACAGTCTTAATCTGGATTTCCAATTGGCATTGCTTCTAATTTAACCCTAACAGGACCGGGTCGTTTGCCGGCCGGACGGCCAATGCAACGAAAGGCAATCTAGTTTTATTTTAACGGCCCAGATGCAACGAAGAGCAAAGTTTGCGTGTCATTGCATCTCGGCCGTTTTCACGGAACAGGAATAAGTTAGGTAAAGTCAATACGGCCCAGATGCTACGATGAACATCGCGTAATTTCCCGGAAGACGGCCAAATGCAAGAAAAACATTCGCGTCAATTTTCCCGGAAGAAGGCCCCCCAGATGCAACGGATAAAAAACATTGCGCCATTTACCGAAGGACGTCCCAGATGCACGAGAAATCGCGTGAAATGACAATAAAACAGGGTAAATAAAAAATAATAAATATGGAAGATGGAAGCACACTGATCTGCATTGAAATTTGTTGCTTATAGTTCGCCAGTTGTGAGTGGCGCTAAATTACGCTACATCATAGTCGCGCGTGGCACTATTAGCACGTCATGTGCTTCCGGCTTTACGTCACGAATTGTTTATGAATAATTAACCCAATAGCGCTTATATCGAAAATGTGCGCTATCCCACGAAATCGAAATTGTCTATGGGCATTTTACGTGTCACCAGCCTGATGAAAAGGCATTGCGCCTTCTGCGGGCAAAACCGTCCGAAATGCAAAAGTGAAAGCATCGCATAATGTCCAGTCAATACGGCCCAGATGCAACGAAAAAAATGCGTCATTTTCCCGGAAGACGGCCTATGCAACGAAAAACATCGCGTCATTTTCCCGGAAGACGGCCCAAATGCACGAAAAACATCGCGTTCATTTTCCGGGCAGACGTCCCAGGTGCAAGGAAAAACATCGCGCATTTTCCGGAAGACGTGCCCATATGCAATGAGAGCCAATGAGAGGCATTTGCGCGACCAAAAAGTCTTGACGCCCAGATGCAACGAAAAGCCTTTTCCGCCGGTACCACTTTTTCGTTGCCTCTCATTTCCTCTCGGCCGCGTTAGGGTTCATAGCACTAGTATACCAATTGAAATGCACAAAAATCAATCTGTGCCAAATTAGTCATCGTGGAAGGTGGATTAAATTTAAAGGTCGTTCATACATCGCTGCCGGGTTGCATTGCTTTTCTGAATATGGATCACTTTCTGCTCACAACTCAATGCTACTCACTGCAAATCCAGTGAATTGACTTTAAACTTCATTGTGGTTACCGTGATGCGGTAGATGGGGTAGAGACTGCAGTTCGACACCCATCGCACCGAAGATGAAGTGATGTATGAACAAACTTGTAGACTGCTGGTCATTGTACCGAACTAGCACCAAAGAAGATTTTCCCTGGTTGTTCTCAGTGTACAAAACCCTCGCTTCAGAATAGTTCTCAGATATTATAATATGACTGGATGAGATGTGCATTTTATTGTGTCTAATATTGTGCACACAACAGCACCTTTAAATGTTGGTGATCCTGTGTAATTGTTTACTACCTCCAACCCGTGTGGTAGACAGTATCATCAGATTATCCCCAGGCACAGCAGACATCTTTGTCCTTCCATCATGCACACTGCAGTGGCCCAACTCAACTTCTTTTTCAATTTGCTTTGGCAACATTAAAGGAACTCTTTAACCTTCAGAATTTCTGTAAGGAATTACACATTTTTTTGAACTCTCCCATTAACTTATGACTTTGGAATTTCTTCATTTTGGGTGGTCTTTGGATAACCCATCAGTTATATCTGTTCACTGCATGATAATTTATACAAAACATCACAAGAGCCCTTCATTGACATTGTCCAAGCATAAAATAGGGCCTACAGTAGGATTAAAATTACTTGGACAGGAATACGCACATCTTGTGTAAGTGAAAAAAAACTATGTGGAGGTTCGGTGCCTACTTTGACAATTCAACGCATCGCAACGATAGTCTATATTCCTCCTGCTCACACAGTCCACACGCATTTGTGTTTCAATTACCTGTCCAACAAATATTAATCAGCACTGTAGTTTGTAGCCTAGCATGGTTAACTTGAATACTTTTCAATCTTGGAAGATTCTGCATAGTCATAACACTAGTTGATTGTTTTGAGATGGCTTTTTTTGTAAAATGATTTAATGTCATTTGGGAAGCCACTCTAAAACAAAAATGACCTAAGACAGACTTGTGTGGATTCATTTTTTTTTTGTGAATGCATTTTTCATGCCGATTCCAAATATATTCGTGAAAAAAGTATATTTAAAATTTTGGGGAAAAATGATTCTGAGCTACTACAGTTGCCTTCAGGCATGAAGATTTATCAATTTGCAAAGCATTCTGGGAAGGCATGATCTTTGCTGGATCCCAGGGTTCTTTTTCACACAAGTGTGAGAACCAGTACCACAAAAATGAGCTGAAGAATTTCAATAGTCGGAGAAATCTGGTGAGATGTTGGGCAAGGGATTGTGAGATATTGATATGGATGTGCCTGTGAATATCAGCTAACCTTGGATTGAAATACGGGTGTGTCTCAATTTAGGTGAATGACATTTTCAAGTTGGCAAGACTTTGTGCATGTTGATTTTCATGCCCATATTTTTGCATATGCGCTGCTCTCTGCCCCTCACAAGTTTCATGCTCTCGGTTTATCCTCTGTTTTAATCATCAAGTTTAATTCCATAAATTGTTTTTTTTCAGAGATTTGAACATAGATAAAATGCTTCCATTGTCAACTCGGAATTACACATAAAACAAGCTTAGGTACAGAGATCACAGATAAAAAAATACTTCTTGCAGATAAAATGACCAAATAAACAAAACCCCCTGAAATTAACATTTCATCCAAACTGATTATGGAAGGATTGAACTCTCCTCCACATTCTTTTGCAGTGTCCATGACTGCATGATTTGTTTTATGTTTCTATTAATTTTTTAAAATTCCTAATTTTTACAATTAAATAAATTTTTCCCAGCCTAAATAGAAGGTGCTTTTAAGCTGACACTTTAGGGTGGTGTATAAACCAAAATACCTAAATCTCACGTTGCTTTTTTGAATCAAGTGTTTAATTCTTTAAAAAAAAATTATTTTGGGGAAGGAAGGAAAAATAATTTAGGGAAAATTAAAAAACACCCATTATTTCAAATAGAAACACTCAATCTGCAAATCTAACATGAGAATTTTTAAATTTGGATTTCATTTATATGACACCTTAGTCATCACAAGGGAGTTGAGTTGTAGTTTCTTTAGGAAAAAATATTGGAAAAAAAAAGTGGATACTTCAAGTATTCTGAAATACTCAACAAAAAGTGTTGTTTGCGAATACAGGTTCTTTGTTTTTATGGGACATAACAGAAAAATAAAAACATTGTAGGGAATTTTGATATTTCTTTAACCATTAAACAAAAAACAACCCAACACCAATCTTATAACTCAATTACTTGAGAAATAATGATTGAATAAAAGTGTAGTTTTCCACCAAAATTGCCCCATTTTGGTTCAATTTTTTGTACTGCCAAAATCAGTCCCGTGTACAAAGTCTATGGGAATTTGAAAAAAAATGCATTACGTGACATATCTCTTAAATATCTTTTTGGAAAAATTAAAATTGGCACACATGTTTCTTTCCACAATACCCAACATTTCATGAGAATTTCCAAAAAACAAGATCTGCGGCAGAAGCCGTAGCCGATAAATCCCTACCTATTAAGAACATTCATAACGATTAATCATTTGTGTCATACCCATTTCTTAAAACCCCTTGGATTGACTCACTCCTCCTAAAGAGCAAACCAAAAAAACAGGGCCCAGGTATTACAATTACCCAGAATGATTCTGACAATTCTAGCAAGGATTGACTGGAAAGGAGGAAGGCAAATACTGTTAAATGGGCATTGGTGTATGATCCTACATGGACACCAGTAATTAATGCTATATAGATCTATCACGGGTCGCATCCTAAACAAATTTTATTTATGAAATAAACTATGGATATTTTGTTAGAGATGATAAGTTTGTTCTGGCAATCTGCGCAATTTCTTTTTAATACCAATTTTAATTTTCTATTTGACAAAAGGACAGCAACTCTTTTTATGTACAAAAAGTCCTAAAGGAAGGAAAACATTTCAACAATAAACTAGTGAAACTAAAAAATCAAACTTGAAGTATCCACAAAGATAAATTTAATTTTGTAGGCGACCAACCAGCAACATTTTGCTCCCAGCAATTGTAATTTAGGCCATATTTAATGCTGAATTATATGTTGGAAATTTGAAAGCGAAAGGGTAGACTCACTAACAATTCATTTACATTACACTTTGAAGTTAAATTGTCAAAAGAATTGATACATTAATAGGAAACAAACTATTGCATAAATCAAAGTACCGAACAAAAATTGACAGGGCATTTATAATTCTAAATGTTTGTTCATGTTCGTTTATTGAGAGTAGGGTTTTAATCAGTACAAAGATGCTTTACCAACAAAACCTACAAAGGTGTAACACTACCACTGGTACCCTCCATATAGTAACTACCACAAGGGCAAAAATAAAAATTTAGGATGGGATTCTGAACAGGGAGGTCTAACTTTAGACCGGGGTTTAAACCACGGGATTAGTCCTACAGGCGTGGAACTCTTTTTTCCATGTCCAAAATACTGTGAAAGTAAATGTAACGGGTGAACGGAAAATTCCTCATGAATGGGCCTTCCGGGCTATCATGAGGAATTTTCGTACCCGTTACAGCACATTTTTCGATGTTGGAAAGGAAAAAGGTCCATCATGTTTAGGACTAAACCCTGGGGAAACAGGGACTAAAGTTAGACTCCCCTTCAGAATACCAGCCATAGGCAAAAAGATACCCTCTTGGCAAGACACAAATAGATGGAAACTCCAATTTTTCATGATCAATTACCATTGAATTCTATAGACTGCAAGTGGCTCTGTGCAATTGTACTTCCTACCGAGGTCTGTGTATGGACCTCTGTGATGTGCTGTGTGGTATGCTTCTTTTCTTACACAAAAAACACCGATTCACGGCCATGTGATTTTGAGAGATGCCTGTTGGAATGTGAGTGCTATTTTTAAATAAAGGCCCCGAATTAAACGGTGCACTTTGCTCCACGTTGATGGTACATGTGAATCGTCGTCATGGCCAAAGGCCTGCAATTATGCTCAAATCGGTATATTTCATTTCCAATTAGTCATGGCTTCACAGTATTTCAGTGAAGTGAGCTTGTTACTTTTGCATCTTTTGATCGAGCAAAGAAAGATTGCGTAAGTATGATTGATAATAATAAATGATCTATGACCACCGTACACACTGCACAATGCTTATTTCGACCGAAGAAGATTAGTTAATCTTGGGGATTAGTTAAATAAAGTTGCGTACACACTACATTAATAAGAAACCAATTGTGCCACAATAGCAGAGAAAACTAACAACGATTGAAACAAGTGTGCCTACTGGAAATATGGCACTGGTATGTAAAACCAACACATAATCCACCTCTTAATTCAACGAAGTGTGTGTACAAACTAGTAATTCTTAATCGAAAGTATACCATCCTTAATTGAAAGAAGCGGATTTGACCTTTGTTGAATAAGCAAATTAATCTTCGGTGAAATAAGGGAAGAGCGTACACAGTATTTACTTGTCAAATTTTTAATCTTCGTTAACGCCTAGTTGAATTACGAGGATTTTGATAGGGTGTAGGGGTCTATTTTCTGTTTGAACTTGCTCCAAACCATGCTTGATTGCTGATAGTTTGAAATTACAGTTAGACATTTGTAGCTATCACCTAATCTTGACATTCAAAGGCTAACATGACTGTTTTTGTTATGTTCGTTCTAGATGTAAGATAGGCTGAATATGAACAACAATCCAATCGTCGTTCCATCCCGAGGATGTCCCCTACCAGATGCTACAACCAGCTTGGATTGGAAGAACCTGGTGGAGACAGCAAAGCATTTGAAGGTATAACTTTGTAAATTTTGTATATTTGAAAATGTGTACTGTACTGCCTGTGAAAAGAACATTGGTCTTTATACCAATCACAACTGAAGATGGAGGTGGAGAAAATGCTCACCCAAGTCGGACAGTCTAGAAGAAACTAGGACAAAGCTAAATTTTTGGAGGAGGGATATATCATGAATCTACGTACATTCCATTAATTGTGATTGTGAAACTTTAGTAAGAAAAATTGACCCATATATCTTAAATTTACTAAAGGTGAGTTCTCCAGGCCAGAAAGTTGGCCATCTGTTTATAACAAACATTTAGGATTTCTGCTGCTGCAATAAGACAAGTACCATAAACAAGTGGAATCTTTGGATATATGGCAAAAAGATGGTTGTCCAAGTAATCACAATTTACCTATGCCATAAATTTTGAAGTCTATACTTCACCACAAATTAATGTTAAAATTGAATTGACAGCAACAATATAGGCTGCAAAAATTCATCTTACCTAAATAATACAAAAGTATGTCAAACAATCTCTGCAATAAATGTCTGACAATCCAAAGCAATTTAGTACAGTTAGTTCAATCACTTAGGTGACAGCTTCTTTTATGCTTGTTTGTAGGTTAGTGCTAGATGGTGCAGGTTTTGAAATAGCTTAGAGAAGTCTCCTGGGTTTAGTGTCATTGGTTATGAGTAAGCTTGTAGTGGGGCTACAATGTTGTTAGTGTCCCCTCATGCATTGTATAACTCGCAAAACGGAAAAACATACAAAATGTGATAATGGATTAGGGGTATGATTAAGGTTGTATGTAAAGCTCTCTCCACAAGTGAAATTTGAATACTTAAAAATAGAACGTACTTTTGTGTAGTTGTATCTTCACGCTATTCGTAATTGATAAGTAAAGCATAAATTAAAAAACCTGTGGAAATATTTTCAACACTAGAAGATAGCAGTATGTTGTGTCAGGATGATCTGTTTAAATTAGAGAAAATGCAAAAATTCGGTGGAAATAATTAATACAATCACAGTATTGAGGTGAAATAAAAAGCAAAGTTAGAAACGAATTGATTTGAGACTAATTTTGTGATTAATTTTCAGCTGGATTTGCCTGTGTTTAGGACAAAAAATGCCGTGTGACGACAGGTATTTCTTGGGGGAAAAATGTTTTTCTGCTAGTAGCCCCAGGAATTTAACGTTTTTTGACAGCACTAAAAGTGCTAAATTTGTTAATCGTTGTACACGTGATTTTGGGAAGGTTTTATGGCAGGAAATGAAATCATGAATTAGACCGAACAATATGTATTTTAGCCGGAACAAAGTGCTCTTGAAATGGAAGTTTCAACTAGACAATTTTGACTAATGTCAACCACTGCTAGTTATAGAATCCCCTACCATGAGAATTGAGTAAATACGCTGTATTCTTGTACACGTACATTCCATCCCATGCTTATCAAGGTACTGATTGTAAAGGCACACTGGCATCTTGACAAAAATACGGCCAAACACAGCAGTTTGTTAAGCCAACTCTGATTTGGCAGTCTAGTTTTCGCTTTGTAAAGTCATTTCTAAATCCACCTTCTTAGGCTGGATTCTCAGAGAGTGTAGTCGCAGATATCCACTGACAAAAAGTCAGGATACAGATGACATGTGGTAGCTATATAGATCGGCCCCAATACTGGCACTGAGGCAGTCCTGGTGCGGACAGTTACATCATCAAAGTCATACCTTACATGAGATCATTACCATAGGGTGCAGTGCACATTGTATTCGGAGGCAGGGCGTAGGATGTAGTAGGAGGAAATGTAGTACTGTAAACGTTGGTGTGGCTTTTTGTTATGTTGATATGAATCTATAATTGTCAGATTTGAAGTAATATTAGAAGGGGGAAGAAGGAAACATGATCGGCCATTTAAAGAAAATATAATAAGGGCGTCTTAGCCGCTTATTCCAAATGGGGTGCACTCGGTTACATAAAAAAAAAGTATATCGGTAATCATGTCAGGTTGATGAGCTATAAAATTTGTCAGTGGTTAGACTGCAATGCCAAACGGGCGTTATGTTCCAACCAAATTTCCAATTGAAAAGAAGTAGGTTTTACTTCTCTGAAGAGCATTTGGTTAGAGTGAAGTATTAAACAAGCCTTTGCTTTAATCACTTTAGAAAACATACACATACATATTACAACCAAAAGAATCCACTATAGACCTTTTCTTTTATGAAGAAGTGGGGTTGTCCAAATAGGGATGGTCACAGGCATTTTTGTTAAAAACCCATTAATAACAGATTAAAGGGGCAATTTTGTGATCCACAGCTTCGTCCCCCGACTTACCTCAAACAAGTTGTTGAGATTTTTATATCATCTGAACCATTGCCTAAGTCTGGTATGTGTGCTAATCGTATGTGCAAATTGATCTGGGTAAATACCCCAAAAGTGCACTGATCTTGTGAGCTGTGAGGATTTAATACACCAATATGCACAGGGGAGTGTAAAGTTCATAAGAAAAATAAGCCAAATCATTCCGATCCGACGTCCCAGTAGAGAGTACGACAACGGACTACAGTGTTCATCTCATTGCAATGTGAAGTCACAGTCACCCTTAACAACAGCTGCCTTTATGCTATTAGATGTGCCAGCTCTTAAAGGTACATGAGAAGAAGGGACATTGATTAGACTATTCATGTGCTTGCCTATTCTCCATGCCAACATCAAAGGTATTTATGAACTAAACATTCTACATGGTTGTCCTTATGTTAGCTCTTAAAGGCACATTGACTAGGAAAGATCAAGTTTTTGTCCGCTTCATTCGGAGAGGACTTATAAAAATGGGTAGTACAAGTTGTTGCTGTTATTCAAAACCAACTCAAATATATAATTTTTTAAAGATCAGTATAAGATACATCCGTTGGAATCATGTTGCAGAAAATCATTGACAGCTCATATTATATCTATAATGTTATACCATTTTCTCATGGTTATTTATGAACTATTATTACCTTCATGATCAGATTGACAATCAGTGCGATAATCAGTGGCCACAGCATTAAATCACGAGCGTTGATGAAATGCGGGCGTACACACAACGTTTAAAGCCGGCAGTTAGATGTGCGTGATAAATACCTGCTTGACCATGTTGACGTCACTGGCTCATGGAAGATAGATGCACTATATACATTTTACTTGGACAATTATACTCCATTTGCCTACCTCCGTGCAGTGACGTCAGCGCGAGATTTGATGGTCGCACCAGTAAACCCCCGCGCTTGCTTAAAACAAAGGAATTTGTACATGCTCGCACAAAGACGGCATTTCTTGCGTCAAGGTTGTGACATCACTGCACGGAGGTAGAGAAATGGACTATAGACCTCTTTATATCACATAATCATTATGACGTCTCTGTAGATTTATCTTTAGCCATTTTGTTTTAGTGATCACCAGCTGTTACTACAAGGTTTGTTAATCTGTTAATCCATCCAAAGCCTTAGATCTACCATGGGTTAAAAGGTCCTGGCAGCACAAGCTGGGGAACAAAACCAGGCTGCTCTTTATACTTGCAGGGTTTCCATTGGATTTTCACTGGATATTTGGCCATCCATTGACCCAATATTTTAGAACAAACACTGAATTGAAAAATTGTGACCCAGTAAAAAAACCCTCTTCTCTCACCTCACCTTCCTATCACGTTGTTTATCCACACATTTCATCTATGACAACAGGATCGTATGGTTATTTTAAGAACACAAGAGAATGTCTCACTGGAATGATACCTCAAACAGTCCCCATATTCCTGGCAGATAAGCATTTTCACACGGCGGTTGTTAACTGGGTCAGATGATCGTATGACCCATTTAAAGCACATACACTCATGTTTAACAACTTTCAGCAAGCAGCTCTAGATAGATCAGCATTTGCTGATCATATCCTCCAGAGTAATATTTCTTTTATGATTGGAAGAGGGGCAAGAAGAAGTTATCAGTTTCCATAAAAATGCCAAGGACACCCGGTGTGTGTTGAATGTGGTGGGAGAAGCGGGAGAGGAGAGGTTGTTGCCTGTGACCATTAAGTCTGATCCAAGGTGTTGGTTAGATCGTTACTCTTCTGGCTCAGTTTAAGGTGTTATGTTCGGAGCATCTCCAAACCCCGCTTTACTCAGAAGTTGTGCTGGTGTGAGAGTATCTTATGAAACACCCCTAGTTTACACTATCAGCATTCATCAATCTTTATTAAACAACACACAAAAAGATTGTACACAAAAACCCCAGGAAAGTTCTGGGCAACGACACCGGCAGGGTCCACAAGTGTATTACAAAGGCAAGTAAATAAAATATTACAATACTTAAAAAGATAAAAAAAGTTGTCGGAAAAAATTTTTTGAGTCCTGGGAGAAGGGTTCAGCAGGAAATGTGGGTAGAATTTTCCCAAACAGGGTTCAAACGGGCGTTCCAGATGCTCTAGCTGAATTAGAGCCAAATTGCTAAGCTCCTTCTTCAGGGTCCTGACATCTTTCCGACCAGTCTGGAAAATCGAACATTAAACGTTTCGCAGTATACGCTAGATGAGTCCACGGATACCGATTTCAACACAATAGAGCTGACAGCTATAACCCTTTTGGTTAAGGTCTTCAACCAGGTCAGCGTATTTTGATTTTCTTTATAAGAATGGGCTTTTACAATATTGGTCTCGAACGGAACGTGAGCTCAACAAGGTCAATCCTGGACATGTCTCGTATACCACAACCATACTGGCGGCTTAAGTTGGTAACCATAATATTTGAAGGAATGGACCCACCACAGGTTGAATAACCATATAGGTCGGCAAAGCGGTGGCAGAAATGCAGCATAGCTTGACGCGTTTAATCCATTGGATAAAATAGATATATGTCGCCAGGTCAACGCCCTTGTGTCAAGCGACATGGGCATGAATTCAGAAACAATAGAACATGATTAAGAGTCTCTCTATTTTCCAAGAGCTTACATTTATCAGTAGATCTTTTGCCCCAGTTATGCACGTTACTTAGGGTGGGAAGAAAATCAATGGCGGCCCGAGTTGCAAAACTAAGTACCCCTTCGGAAGGGTAAGTAAGTGATCTCCCTGTAAGATCGCAAAGAATGGAGATCCATAAACTTCAAAAGGTTGCCTTGTTGTAGCAAAGGACTGATGTAATCTTGCCAAAACTCTTTCTCTATTTTCGAAAATGATGCTCTTAATTTCAGATTTAATTTAAACCATGACTGGTTATTACATTTTTCAACAGCTGTATTATAGGTAAGACTTGCCATTGTTTGAAAACCATTTTCACATCTTCCGGTCCACTGAGAATCACCTAAGTTTCTTTGCATTTAAGAGCATTGGATCCGAGTACGGCCTTGACCATACACCGAACCATACGCTAAACTAGCGACTCCAAATACAATCAGAATAGTTGGGATAATCAGGGCCTACTGGGACTATGAAGAAAGGATGGAGTAGCGCCGTTTATAGCAAGACCCAGCCATTTTGATTTCAGAGCATTTGTATGAATATGGTCAAGCTTGGGAGTTGACCGTCGACATCGCATAGTTAGTGCACAGTGAGCATGATCTCAGTGAAGGGACTATGCATATTTAACATACACACGCATTTATATCATTTACGAATTTGAGAAGAAGTCTATTATTTTGAATAAAAAGAAGTCAATTTGTCTTTGATAGTTATCAAACATCTTTAGTTTTTGCCTTTTAAGGTAATGTGCTCCAAAAATTTTTCGGGAGCTCGCCTGCAAGGACTTCAGAACAGAATCACCAATATTCAAGTGCAATCTGAAACTGCCACTCCGAATAGAGGAGTGTTTGTTGTTTTACATTTAATACTGCTTGAGAGTCAAATTCATAGAAGCGGTAAGTCCAAAATCTCTGTCATCAATTTTTGATGTTCTCTTGTAGAGGGTTGATCAGACAAAAGTCGTCTCTGCAAAGGGTAAAGTTATATAACGTGTACCCTCCAAATTATACCCATGGGTTTCTTCTTTAGTTAAGAAACTGACCAATGGGGCGAAACACAGAAAGAAAAAATATAGGCGATAATGGATCACCTTGAAAACGCCGCGCCGAAAACGTGAAAGGGGAGGTAGAGTGCCAGAAGGACCTTTAACTTCACCTGAAGTCTTGAGCAGAGGATTCTGGACAACATGCAAATTGAATTAGGAATCCATATTGCCGCTTACAAAGTATAGGATTAAATTATGTTCGACAGACTCCAAGGGCGGTCGGCAGATCGAGAATTGTAGCATTTTTTTTTGGGTAGTGGTTCTTGTTTTCGTTCTCGCATTAGCAAAAGGTCATTCATCACAAATGTATGTTCGACGCACCCATTTATTCCTTTCAAAAATGCCGTTGGGTTTTAGGATCCATCAGCTTGTTGCGAAGCATATAATCGGCAATTCTATCTGAACAACAAAATTTGATTGGACACAATTTACCAACGCAGGAAGTTCGCGATATCAGCGGCAATTTTCTGGTTGTTAGTCTCGCCGGATGTATGAATGAGGTAACTATGCTTCAGGAGACCAACTAGCTGGTGGATTCACCAGGAAAACCAAACAATTTGGTAAAGAGAGTTAGCAAGCAAATGGTTGTGTTGTTGATAACTGCAGAGAGCGCATACAGAGTACCGTCGGGGTCCCCTTGGATGACGTTTTAGCTTCTTTTCAAAATCAGTACGGATATCTTTTGGGCGATGGGGCTTCTATTAAATGTTTGCCAGTCGCGTATTGTGTAGGTAAATATGGAAACCAGATTAAATTATCCGGAATTGACTGGATTAGCGACGCCATATTCATTGGAAAGTATTCATTGGCAAACACAGCAAATCAGCATTCAAAAGTAGGTGAGGCACTGTTATGACCAATTAGTACCATCGCACAATGTTAAAAATTCCAAAAAATTCTTGTGTTACAGTTTTTCTGGACAACGTGACGTTTACTTTGGAGTTTATTATCATTCCATCAGTTTCAAATAAGTGTGGGCTTTTACAGCCTGGCGGAAGGCTTTACGGTCTTCATCAGTGCGTGTTTTCCCAAAGGCTTTTTTACGGAGACTGTTTTTAATGGATTTGGCTTTCTTTAAAGAAACTATTTCATGATCAAGATAACCACGATTATTATGCCCCTTTTCGTCTTTTAAAAATTCTGGTTTCGAGGATAGAAAGTCATGCATGACCTCGGTGGAATTGTTCACAGCTTGGCTGGACTTACGTTATCCGTTGCTATGTCATTACGTAGTGGACCGAGTAATGCGCTTAACTCACGATTATGTAATGTCCAGGCTCTGCGTCGGGTTGCTAGTGCAAAAGAGATAATCCTTGCTTGACTGCCTTGTGAAACTGCAATAGTTAATAGACATAGTTACTGTCGTAGAAAACCAATCAATGGTATCCAATGCAAAGAATCAAAAACTGATTGACAGCAAAAATGTCTCAAAATCACGAAAAATGGGTAATTGAGCATAGGCGAAAAAACAGTAGGTCAAAAGATTTTCAGGGCGTTAAAATAGAGTAGTCCCATCAAAATAAAATGAACGAGACTTTAGTTCAGGCTCCCAAGCAATATTGCTAGAGGTAAGAAAAGGGAGCAGCCGATCCAGAAGATGACCTGAACCAAAAAAAAAATTTTGACCGAAAATCTATTTATTTCTGGAGATAGTGAAAAACTAAATTGTAGTGGTTAACCGTTATTATAAGTGGGGAAGGCTAATGTACTAATTAGTATAGTAGTATCTAAACACAGCATTTATACCCAAAACGTTTGATTAAGTTGAGAACATATGTGATGGAATCTACTTGTCAACGGTAGAGAGCATTGCACAAATTGGAAACCCACCCACATTATAACTTTGAGATTATTAGTGGTTAAGCCCTCCAATCTTCCTCCCTATTGTAAGCACAGCAAGCTTTGTGTTTAAGCAGGCTTGCCCCCCCAATTTTAGATGTCTATACTAACTTCCATACCCCCATGCATTAACATCATTGACCTTAAAGCGAGGCGTTTGTACACACGCGCACAAAGACTGCTACAATCGAAGCACTGTGCGGAAAAGCTTGCGTCAAGAGGTTATGACATTACTGCATGGAGGTTGAGAAATGGAATTAGTACTGGTTTAAAACCCCTTCTAGACAACAATTTCTCTGGACTTGCTTAAAATTCATTGCAGGAATACTCATAGTTGGATTTTTTTTTACTGCTATTAAGGTCTTGCCTATCCCAAAATTCACTCTGGTAGTGCCAACGTCATCGCAGGAGTACCTAACATTTGGACGCCATATTTTTCTGAAATAAGTCCTCTTATCTCACAATTCATCTGGCAAGTGTTAACAAACATCATTACAGAACTGCTAGCATATGATGCTATTTACTGACTAAATGCTAGATAGGTTTTTTGCTGATAATCATCATTCCAGAGACCAGGCAAGAAATGTTGAGTCACAATGTTTTTCTAAGGACACTCGTCCAGACATTTCGAGAGGTTGATGAAACCTCGGTTACACTGGTTTCTGATCTTAGACAAAATTAGGTGCTTTCCACAATTTTGGTTCAGTGGATGCAATTATAATTTTGCTCATACATCATTATCACAGATGATTATTCTAAACAAGCTGCTCCTTTGTACATAAACGTAGCAGTAAACATGCAGTACAAGCACCTTCATCAGCCCATGAGGTCAAAGGTAATCTAGTGGTCATGTTTTAATGTAAGGAAAGCTTCATCATACTCTGTGACCTAAAATGACAAAGTAATCATAACTCCCACACATGTCTTGCAAGGAATTCCTAGTAGTGTCGCTTATATGACCAATTTTGTGTATCAGTTGTAAGACATTTGTTTTGTTCGTACATCATATGCTGCATCTCAGACTGTGGCCTAATAGTGTATAGCATTTTGTAATGAAGGCGCGATAATGCTGCGGCAGCGCATTGAGTAATTTATGTTACTTTGATACTTATTCTAAGTTAAAAACAAGCGTATAGTATCACTGAGCATGCCACAGTAGTGGGTTCGAGAACCACCTTCTTTTGAGGTACTTGTCTTCCAAAAGTTACTTATTATGACCTTTAAAAGTTTAGTAACCACAATACCTGTCATTGAAAATATTGACTTAACAGAATCTCCATATCGGTAGCCAAATGATTAACTGTGGGTTTACATTCCTGTAGCATTCTAAAGTATATATTGCCAAACAATGCCCTTTCGGCGGCAGCTGTCATTTCTCATTAACAACCATGAATTGTCCACCGTCCACAAGCCAGGCTTAATAAGGTATACTTTCTTTGCTATTAGCGAAGTTGTTTTTAGCCCTAAAGAGACAAAGTGGCCAATCGGTCTTTCCAGCTTTTCAAGCATCTACTTGGTTAAAAGGGATTTAGGGGGGATTAAATTTGAACTCGCCACTAGCTTTTATTGGAATGACCTGATTTTTTTTTCTGCCTTAGGCAAAGCAAAAAAAAAAGTCTGAGAAGAAAATGGAAAACCCTAAGCAGAAATGCATTTTAACCTTACCAAAAGCAAAATGTGCTGGATCCTCCCTCCAACCCCCTTTTTTTTCTTTTTATTGCATTTTTCTCCACTTTAATTTTAGTGGTATGGTTTCTAATTCCATTGGATCCTTTCTGCAGTAATTAGTGATGCCAGTTTTGGGAAATCCTGATTTCAGGAATTTTTTACTCCAAATTCCTGCAATTTTGTCATTTATTTTCACCCCAACTTGGGTCCTTATTGCCCAAATTCATGCACTTTTTAAGGATTTTTCAACACTAAAGATTTTTAGTGATACTCACTGGCTTGTTGACAGTGTACAAGGCAAAACATTCATCATTGGGACAGCCTGAGATTGATTCCTCTAAAGTTAACTGCTTACAAACAAAACTCAAAAAGTAGGGCTACTTCACATATACTTAAAATTGCTATGTTGTGTTAGCAAAACATAGAAGTATAAAATACAGATTTTTTGACCGTGTCTTAAATGATTTCCTGGGAAATTAATGGGACAGTGAAGGCGACAATTACACTGTGACCAGTACAAAAAGGCAGCCTTCAATTTATGCCAATTAAATAGAATAGGTGACGTGCAACACAGATTGAAGTGTGTACACTGTGTTACATGTGCACATCTACAGAAGTACAGCATTCAAGATTAATTAAAAATACAAACAAAAACCAATAATTCCAACATGTTTGAAACTGATCAAGCCGTAAAAAAGTGTACCGTACCATTGAAGCACTATGAGGGAACAAATCAAAATATAATTGGTTTTGCTAGAGACCAGCCAGGACAGGGTTGAAAATATCATTTACATTACTTCATTCTTAAAATTTCAGTTATATTATTTAACTTGTACTTTTGAGAAGGCATGTCAGCCTTTTAACAAAACAAGTGCTATTTATAGGATTTTGTCAATCTCTGATTTGCTTCCAAAACCTAAAGGTTATTTACTTAAATAAGTTGCTCTTAAATGTAACCAGGTGATGGGTAGTGTGGAAATCTGCTTTTTGCAAAATTTCAATGTCTTGATTACCAGAAATGTAAAAAATTATTGCCACAAATATTAACTTGCCTTAGGTCTTACCCTTCTGTTTAATAGTACCCTTTTTCATGGTGTTAGCATTTCTATATTTAGAAGTAATTTCTGTCAAATAGATGACCAGTCGATGTCTGATACTTACTGATAATGGAAAATTGAGTGCGAAACACAAGTACAAGATCACAACTTGTAGCTGGAGAGAAACCAGAAGTCATGTCAGTGGATTTGACCATTTTCTCCAAGGGGTTACAGCTTGTATGTGAGTCACTCTGAGCGGGTACTTCCTGTGCAGTAATTGCCATGCCCATTTTTAGAACGGTTGCTGAATTGTGCCCCGTCACTCTTTGGTTAGTGTTGTTACCACTCTGCGTTAAATCCAAGGAGAGCCGACCAGGGACAAAGCCGGCCGTGAGGAAATAGAGAAAGCGGACAATTGAGGTGTTTTGTGAGCACAGAGCAATTAAAGAACAGGAACAAGCTGGAAACTGCCCAACACAGATATACTCATTAAAACGTTAAGCTGCCTTAATCGATGATAGCGCTGGCTACGTTTGCCAGGCCAGTCCAGTCATACTTGGCTGTGGATACGATACGAACGCCATGCATTGACTCAAGTATCCTGCGAGTTTTGTAGGCTTTTACCATTGCCATGGATAAGTGCAAAGTGCGTGGATGTAAGGAGTGTAAAAGGCAGCAACAGTCGGCGTGTGCTAGGTGGTTGGTGAAATGTGGCAGCACGTTGAAGAACTTTATATTGGGATTATTCCAGCAAGGAACTTATGTTATACCTTTTGAAGGACAAAAGGAAGGAGAATACCTTATACCTGCAGGTTTGTAATGAGCAAGTGGGATGTACCGACACACAATGTTCAGATGATTCCGATGTGTCACCTGAAATAAAACATTGAGGCTTGTATTCTGAAAGGGAGTCTAACTTTAGACCCGAGTTTAAACCAGGGTTAGTCCTACGTAAGTGGACCTTTTTTCTTTCAAAATACTGTGCAAGTTAAATGTTACGAGTGAGAAAATTTCTCATGGATCGGCTGTTCCAGCCCATCCATGAGGAATTTTCTCACCCGTTACAGTGCATTTTTAGAGTACGTTGGAAGGGAAAAGGTCCACTCGTGTAGAACTAACCCTGGTTTAAACCCGGGTCTAATGTTAGACCTCCTTTCAGAATAACAGCCATATGTTCAGATGCTACTGATGTGTCACCTGAAATAAGACATTAATTTACATATGATACTGATCATTTTGCCTGAAATAAGATGTCTTATTATTCGACATCGGCTTGGCTGTGAAACTAAAATCTGCTGTTCCTCTGATCGGTCTGTGAAGTTCATTTCTGTCTTGATCTCACATATGCTGAATGCCCTATAAATGTTCTACTAGCAAATTGTACATTTTAGTCATTACGGACTCTAACTCTTTATTTTTGGTATTTTTTTTCTATAGCTAGTATGTAGTTTAGCAATCCCCCTGTAGAACACTTGGTACACTTGGTTTCCTAAAAATCGTACCAATGACCAGCCATTTTCCACATTATCCTTTCGTTTCACATGCCATTGCCTATCAGGAGGGGGAAAGTGATAGTTCCAGTAAATCCTATAATACAGACAAATTTGCGATAGATTCAATATCCTGATGACGGATACTCATAGCACTCTGTACAAATGAAAGGTTACAAAGAACAAAACTTGATGAGTTGGTGTGTTTCATGTGTACCCCCCAAATCTTCTTTTGGACATTAGTTTTCATCATCCTATCGTCAACAAAGCCAAGATGTTTATTATAAAATTGATTTGTCTTTTGTATATCTCCACCCAGTTAGTCCAGCTTGTAGGTCATCACTTAAGACGGCACTGACAACATGTTCATCAAATCTGGAATTTGTTTCAATTTGCTTGCAATGAGAGTCCCTGGCCATTGGAAGAATAGGGAAATAGTTACATATAAAAATATCATAACCCCAAAACAGATGGGAGATCAATAAGAGGCTCTCAACAATCCAGTAATTTGTTGGATAACCTTTAAGTTTTGCCATGATTTTAATCACAAATGTGTCATTCATGATTATCATAGACTGGTACTCCTTTGGATATTAAAACACAAAGGTCACAGACCGGTCCAACAGTGTACATGCCATGGGATCACTTCTGGGTGTGTGTTTTCTTGTGTTAAATGCACTTCTGTCATCTGCTGAATAATTAAATGACTCCGGAGTCATTTGATCATAAAATCGTGTTACGCCATAAGAAGCGTGATTGGTCTTAATCATTTCAGGTGAGTGGCTATGTATATAAAAGCTTAACAACCATGCAAAAATATCAATAAAATCAAATATCACAAAAAAAGTCTTGAAGGCGCACTATTTTTTCGAATGTGCCAGTGTCTCTAAACAAAAAACAGCTTGGTCCCCATCTGGGTTGGATGTGTATAACTTCAGACTGGCCTACGACCTCAATTTGCTTCTCTGGAATTTGTGTGGTCCATTGTCTGATCACCCGATGATGGCCTCAATCTCGGAGCCCTATCTCAAATTTTGGTCTTCTTTTCACATGAACCCTGAAAATCGGAAACTTCTTAAACACCCTTCCCTCTGTTACATAACCTTGAACCCTAACATCATAACATTGGCCAATCAAAATCTGTCTGTTAGCTTTAGACTCAATCCCAGTATTTGCAGCATGTTCAAGCATCATTTTCTACAGAGGAAGTCGTCAAAGGAGCCATTGAGGAAGTCCGAAACCACATTGATATTTTTGGCCATCCGAGCAAGGCAAAAATCTGATAACAAATATTCAAGATTTTTGGTTCTTAATTTGACATTTACATGACTGCCAAAATTATTAACCCCATTTCTTAAAACATTTTGTTGAATTGTAAAATTTGTGTACCATTTATTAGCTGTCAGTAAGTTCTGACACAAACAGGACTTAGGAATAAATTTGATTCTAGTAAGCTTACATAGTTGGGAACAGGTTCATGCTGTTGCATTTGTAGTAAAAAATAATTGCACATTGGGGTGGCTAGATCAATCAAGAGCTGTTGTGTAATGGAATTGCCCATCTTTTAAGATTGGGATTTATCTGTCAAATGTTTTGCTTTTGGAATTATGCTGTTGAGTGATCACTAGCATGAAATATTGGTAGGCTTTTTTATGGTTGCTTCAATTTGACATCATAAAGATGTCTCTCAGAACTTGCACCTTAAAGAAAAATGTCCTTTACTCTCTTTTTCTGAAGTTATGATAAGAATTAATTTTGGACCTTTGGAGTTTGGACTAAACTCTCTCACTCACCCAAACTCTCACTCACCCCAAAAATAAACAACATTGATATTCTTTCAAATAGGTCACTGACAAAAGAATTAACACTTTGAAATCCTTTGTAACCAGATACCCCTCAACTTAATCCAACTCATTATTGAGCAGAAGGTAAAATTTCCTTTATAGACTGTAAATCTTAGTTAATGATTACTTCTTACCAAATTAATTTTCACATGGGTTTTGATTCATTTAACATAATGCTCTTGCTGTCAATATTCGTTGACACTGTAATACATTTGCGATTAAAGTTACATATGATTTAATGTATGTCTGTCACCTGTGTGTCTTTAAGGAATGGGACTTACATCTAGTGTAGTCTTGTAGTAAGGTTGCTTGCATTGGTTACAAAGGGTCCTGGTGGATTCTCAACAGTTCTGGATATGATTGATAGACCTATAGATTAAATGTAAGGATTTCAGTCTCCCCTCTGGTTAAATTGGAATTGGGCAAACCATGAAAGCCCTTTGTCCTTTGGTGGAGACTCAAAGCCATTGGTCCTTTGTATATAGATTAATGTTATACCACGATATGACATTCACACCCATATGTCTTCGTTTAATGGCACGGTTGCTGCATCTGGGACTTTATCAATTAGGACCATGGGATTTTGTGGTCCTCTGCAGACCTATACTTTGATTACCACCAAATAGGCGTGCATTATTCGGTTGTTATCGTTCCACGCGTAAAAGTAAACCAACTTTACTTGAGCATTTGCACAGAATCGCGAGCGCCACGCATAATATACACACTGTGTCTCTTACGTTGTCTTGTGCCTACATTATTCCATATCAGTTAGCACTGTTATGAGGCCTGCCTATTTGGTGGTAATCAAGGTATAGGTGCAAAACAAGCGGTTATGATCACCATGTCCACCAAATTGCTGAGTGTCACTTCAAATGCTCTAAGTTCAGCATGATATGGAGGTCCTGGTCACACACAGTAATTGAGAGTGCTGGGTCTTGGTTACTTGATGGGATAATATAATTATAGCAATAGAGCATTTCACTGAAAAAGTGATACTTAGAAGCCTTAGATTTGTAGAGAACTCTTTTTCAATACGTTCCACACTTGAATGAACAATTGTGAATGCAAGGCAATATTTTGAGGCAAACTAATGGCCTAGAATGAGTTATTTATACTTAACCTCATAGCTTCAGGTCATTAAAACATAGGCAGGCCTGCAGGTCAGACAGTCAGGTAATTGAGGTAATTTACAGGTAATCATACATGTCCTGTGCAAATGAATGTGATTGTTACAGTCTTGTGTTCCTTGCATCATAACAGAGAGCGATGATATCACTAGCCAATTGCTGGGGCTTGTCATCACTAGAAAGTGGGTTACTGACTTGAAATTAGGATATTTGAAGTTGCAACAAATTATGTCATCGTTCAAGTTTTGAAAGAAGCCAGGAACTTGTGGGAGTGCTGTCCTTTGACTCCAGGCTTTATTTTAAGTTATTTAGCAAAACTTTATGTGGCATAACTAATAAAATAGTAATTAGGGAACAGACCTGTGTACACTAGCGTGCCCATCTCTCTTTGGAAACAATTGGGCAGACCCCACCGCATGATGTTGCTGTAGGGGATCGCTACACCTCTTTCACAATAAGTCTGTTAACTTACCAGCAATGAATAGTGCCAGTACCCATTTGCTGTTACTTGAGAGTACCCACCAGTATTCAACCGTGCAAAATTTACTGTGTTGGTGCTTCTGGGTACACATGGTATTTTACAGCCTGTGGTTAAGTCACCTCTGCTCACCTAACTGGTGCCAGTTAGGTACAGGGGCTTAACAGGGTTCACTTGTCAGAGGGGGCAAATTCCCAGTTTTTAATGCAGATTTTCCCAGTTGTAGGTGGTTTTGAGGCAGATTTCCTTGGTTACAGGTGAAAAATTCCTGGTGAGCAGGCAAAAAAAGGGCTGATTTGGCATGATTTTAAAGCTTTTTTGTCCCAGTAAAAGCACTCTGGGGTGGCAACCTGCCCTCGCCCCTTTGCCTGTTACGCTACTGGTTGGGTACGCGGTAGTAACAAGACTGTAGCCTTACATGTGTATTCCCCTAAATTGCACAGAACATGCATGGAGTACCTTCTACATCAAAGCCAAAGTGTAATAGGTACAATGCTGTACCTATAACAATACTAAAAACAGTCTAATCAAATATGCCTGGATCAAATAAATGATAGGACATGATTTGCTTGTGGTCATGTATGTCATCGGGATTACAAGCCAATGTTTTAACATCCTTTTCTACCTTTGCTTAGTTATTTCTGGGTGTTCCCCAGATAATGTAATCAGAGTTCATATGTGGCTGACAGTCACAGAAATAGCAATGTTATATAGCAGTGTTTTGATAAGTAGGAATCTCAAGTTTGAGTAGTGTAGGAGGTAAACTAAAATAGGCATAAAATGATCAAGAAGGTGAATGCTAGTGTTATAAAATTCCTTGGTTCGGTCGTTCGTCCATCATTGATGACCATGACCACGACAAGACAAATAATATACGAAGATAGGTGCATGTGGCTGATAAGACCAATTTGAGTATGGAAAAGTCTGTGACACACAGGACATTTGATGGAATGAGTACTGTCCGATGCTATGGAATTGACTCTGGACTTGCACCTCTGTCTTTAGCCTCACCCTTGCTGATTCTGTGAGATTCTGATGTTTCTGCACCTTCTTTCATAAGGCTGTGCCATGTGAGGTGATACTTGGGCTAGGCTTTCCCAACTGTTCATGTCTATGCTGAAGCTCTTGAGCGAAGCCTTGATTGTACCTTTGAAACGTGATTTCCTGTCTTCAGTTCACCATAGAAGATTTTCTTGGGTAGTGAGGCATTCTGGTCATATGACCAGCCCATCTAAGCTGTAATTTCTTCAAGATGGTGTAGATACTTGGCATACCAGCAGAAGTTATATTATTATTATAAAATTCCTTGGTAGTAGAGTATAGAAATACCAGTTATACATAGGAAGGTTTGTCGTTATTTCCTTTGTTATGATTATTAAGCTCTCTCAGGAGAATTACCCATATTGGTTCAAGTTCAACTTACTCTTTAATGATATTAATAATGATGTTGATTTATAACATGCATGTATCCACCCTATTGGGTGCTCAAGGCATGATATTATTACCTGCCATCAGGAAACCTTCAAAATTTTGGTTTGCTGACAGCACATCAGGTAATTGGCACACTGCCTATCAGCATTTAGATTGTGATATTTCCAAAACAGCTGTGCCCCATTTTACTTCTGGGTGGAGAGTTAAAGCAATAACAGCACATTTTTTTAAGGGTGCCCCCAATTTTCAAATTTGTGTAATTTATACACAGTTGTACAGTTGCAGCACTGGAAATATTCATATTGGAATGACATTCTCAGGGTTTTTAAAATTATTATCGGGATCCGATATTAATTATTCTAATTACAAAAAACAAATGGAAAAATGTTGAATAAAAAACTAAATGCAACATGTGTGATTGATGTGCCGAGAGTCAAAGTAACTTCACAGTTATTCTGCAAGAGTGCAGATAGCTACAGTGTATACCATCTGCCTCAGAAAAATAGGAATTCCTGTACTGCGAGTATATTCTATCGGTTATGTATTTCATGTGTACTTGTAGTAGGGTGTAGTTACTTCTGTGAAGAAACTGGTTGTGTAAACTTAATTTTAATTGAAGTGTAAATAAAACTACTATAAACTTTGTATTATCCTTGTCATCTTCACCATCATCTTTGTCATCTTCATCATCGTCCTCCTCCTCCTCCTCATCATCATCACAGGAGTCCCTCTTGTCGGGTGTTTCCAGGCCAGGCCTAGATCCACAGCTTACATTGTCAGCATAATGCCGGGCCAGTATGGGTGAATCACTTCCTCTATGTACCTGCAATTGGCGTAGGCAGGATCATATAAGCTCCACGGTACTTCCTTCATTAGTTGGCTTGATATTTAGCCTACCC